>CAUYON010159373.1:0-14878 GCA_963573935.1 Arctocebus calabarensis | reverse complement strand
TTTTTTTTTTTTTTTGTAGAGACAGAGTCTCACTTTATCACCCTGGGTAGAGTGCCGTGGCGTCACACTGCTCACAGCAACCTCCAGCTCTTGGGCTTAAGTGATTCTCTTGCCTCAGCCTCCCGAGTAGCTGGGACTACAGGTGCCCGCCACAGCGCCCGGCTATTTTTTTGTTTTGCAGTTCGGCCGAGGCCAGGCTTGAACCTGCCACCTTCGGTATATGAGGCCGGCGCCCTACTCGCTGAGCCACAGGAGCCACCCTCCTTATAAGATTTTTGAGATCAAATTGAGTGAAAATAAGATCATGTAACCTTTAATTCTTTCTCTTCCCCTTAATTGGGCACACCTAAATTGCAGTAGATAGCAGATGAATATGAAGATAACTGCTCTCAATCCCTCTGTCCTTTGGTTAACTCACACTTTTCTCAGAAAACTTCAAATGCCATGTGTAACATATGACATGACCAAGTAACACATAAATTGAATTATGTCATCAGAAATAATGTCTGTTAAATATTAGTAAAGCTTTTTGTTTATCTTTTCTAATACAAAGAGAAATAAGTAGATATTTTTGTATGTTTATATGTTATATTTTTATATGTTTCCTTACTTGATTTTCTGTGGCCAGATTTAAATATATTCACCCTACTTTGAAAAATGGATTTAAGTAACTCAGTCTTCTCTTTTGGATCAACTATGGATTATGACCCAACATATATTCTCCCATATCCTTTACTGCCCAGATTAATAGTTCTTTATTTCCTCTTCAAATATTCTCCTCAAGGCATTGAATAATCTAAAATGCTATGATTTTTGAAATGTTTCTTTCTGTCATAAATGTTTAACACTCTCAATTTATATTCCCTTTACTATGTTTTCATTAGTAGCAGAGACTGCGTTTACTATGCACTTCTACACCTAGTTTGATTCCTTACTCTTGGTGGATTTGATGAATTTTCTTTCATTCATAATGTTCTTCAACTCTTTGGTATTGAATATACTCTTCTTTGATTTCCTCTAAATATTTTACGGGGGGACATATTTAACCTTTCTAAGGTCAAATTAGTTTTCTGGCATCGTAAGTATTTACAGTGCAGATATTGTTCTATGAAATAACAAAACTATTCACAAGTTGTTCACAAAGAGGTTAAAATGAAGTCTTGAAGATAAGTATTGGATTTGGAAAGTCAAAAACCTTTATTTTATTTTTTTATTTCAGATTAATATGAGGGTGCAATTAAGTTACATTGTTTGCATTTATTAGGTAATGCCCAAGTTGTAGTTGTGCCCCTCTCCCAGGAGATGTGCCATAAACACTGACATTGTGCTAGTTAGGTGGGTACTTACCAAAAATCCCCTTTTCTCTTCTCCCCATCTTCCTCCCTCCTCCCACTTGAGTTGAATTGTGTTTTTCTCACATGTGGGCATGTATTCATTCATCTACTGGTTGCATTAGTATTGACTGCATTGTATACTTGCTGTTCCATTCTTGTGATACATTGTTTACTAAGTAGAATATCCTGCAGCTTCATCCAGGTTAATACAAAAGATGTAAAGTCTCCATCTTTTTACTAGCTGAATAATATTCCATGGTATACATTTACCACAGTTTATTTATCCATTCATGGGTTGATGGGCACAAACAGAGCACCTCCTAGACACATTGTAATGAAGCTAGACGAGGTCAAAATGAAGAGAAAATTCTGCAATCATCCAAGAGTAAGCACCAATTGACCTACAGCAGCAGGGGCAGATCCATTGGGGGATGATAGCTGACTTCTTAGCTGAAATTTTACAAGCCAGAAGAGGTTGGCAACTTAGTTGCATCACCGAAGACAGTGTATACAGAGTTTGAAAATATTGTCTGAAGATCTTCTGCATCAGAAACAAATGTGTTTGGAATAAAAAAATAGGGACTTGGAATGGCATAGTGAGAAGATGGTGGAAGCTTTCCCTGATCCAAAGCAAAAATCTGAATAGAAACTTCGAAGAGAAAATGTTTACAGTCTTAGGAAATTTTCCTAGGGTATACAGAAAATGCAGAAGCATTCATTCAAGAAAATCTACTAAATCTTGATGAGAATAGTTAACCTGTGGTTTTATGCCAACACTGTTACCTCCCCTCCTGTTTCTTTCCCAGTCCCCAAATATGAAAGCTCTGTCCTGAGCAGGTGTTGGCAAGAAGACAGGACATCTTATCTTCTCCCTGACAGCTTCCAGTCCAGGCTATTGTGTTAGATGTGGGTCATTACAAAAGTTTTGAGACAGATCATGTGATGGTCCATTATTTAACTCTCAAGAAACATAGTTAATAACATCCTTTCTGATTCACTGGAGCAAGTTCTGATTCAGCCATGCAAGTTTCAACTTGCCTGGATTATCTGCCTTGCCTGGAGGACTTCATTTGTCTGCACAGATTTTATCTTTCTTGAGATAGCTATTTTGAGAAAATATCTCAAAACTTTCCTAATGACCCACGTACTGGGAAGGGTAGGTCCTGCAGAAGCTTTGTTCCTTATTGACTCCAAGGAGAGAACTGAGATTATCTTTCCCCACTTGGCACGTGGAACAGAAACTCTACTTCAGATGTGGTGGGCTGAGAATAGTAAGACTCTCCCATCACCTCTGTCCTTTAGCTTGCAGAGCAGAAGTTCGTTCCAGAAAGGGCAAGCTGAAACGACCATGAGTTCTGCTCCCGCACTGCCCACTCATAGAGAAGAGCGATCACTTTGGGAGAAGCAGACTGCTGCAAGAAACAGAAGCAGAGAAATGTAGGATTTCTCCCTTTCCTCACCTTCCAATGTCATGTGTCTTTCACTAGTAGAAACTCACAGGCATAAGTGAGTTCAGAACATGTAATTTCCCAGCTTATCACCCTCTATTATGGAAAGGAGATTAGTAGAAGTAACGTGGAATTGAAAGTCAATGAGCAAAGAGTCAGAATGTTCCCCTTTGTCTGCACAGTATCTGTATCTAAACTTCCAAAGAATGGTAAACTTCAGTCTAAAGATGCATCTATCCTGCATACACATGAAGACTTTCTTCCTTCTTTTCTCCAATGGAAAGACAAAAGTTCCCCTTGTTTACTATATCTATTTTGATGTACTATCAGTATATTTTCTAATTTGGTCATAATTACACATGAAAATTCTGTAACTTAAAGACCAAATTGTAAAGTTAATCACCATCTCTTTGAAAGGGACAAACAAAAGGGGAAAAAAAGAGGGAACTAGAAATGTGTAAACAAATATACTTAGGAAAAAATGTTCTTGGTTCTATAATAATTTTATGAGACTCAATATTCATGGATTCTCTCCCTTAGTGCCCATTGCAATCTTCTTTACCTTCATTCAGATCTCTGATGATGGTGATTCTTCACTTGTAGAATGAATCAAATTTTTATTTTTCCTGAGTCATGTAATTTTCACTTTCTTTTACTACTTGATTTGCAAATACTATGGGGTACCACAGCAAATCACATAGGTTTTTAGATATGGTAAGAAAGACCCTATCATATAATAACAATTCTGGTACACCTTGGTAATGGGATCAATTATTTTAACTAGTTTAATAAGCAAAAAGCTATTTTCGGTTTAATCAGAGGCAAAAGGAAACTGAAAATCTTAATAAATGTTTTCACTTTCAAAGTAATGGAAAACTATTTCATTCTCTAGTTGAAAAGATTTATTTATTGGAAACTATGATCTGTAAAGAAGAGTACAAAAAACAAAAATTTATAAATGTTATTTGAAATGTACATAGAAAAATATTTTTAGTTCAAAAAGCATATATTTTGTAGTGAGGTATATGATCTGATTTGGGGTCTAATATTTAAAATTTCTGTGGGCAAATCTGTTAAATTTTCTAATCCTCAGTTTTGTTTCCTATTAATAATATTATATAGTAGCAATATTCTCTATTTTCATCTTGTGAGGATAGGTTCATGAAAAGTGCCTCATATATGAATATAATTCAATAAATAACAGTTAAAATATAATTTAGTTGATATACAGACATAAAATTACAGCAAGGAAAAATGATACATTGTAATAGTTCATACTTAGAAGAAAAGTCATTATATTTTATTGCATATATGCTTATCTATGGAAGAATTGTAATCCCCCCAAACGTGGCTTATTTTTGTTTCATAATCATACACCTTGATGACATCGGATGGCGATGTTGATGAAAACAATAATTACATTGCTTTTAATGATTATAATATTTTAAATCTAGCCTGGGCCCGCCAAACAACAATGACGGCTGCAACCAAAAAAAAAAAAAAAATAGCTGGGTGTTGTGGCAGGCTCCTGTGGTCCTATCTACTTGGGAGGTGGAGGCAGGAGACTCACTTGAGCCCAGGAGTTGGAGATTGCTGTGAGTTGTGATGCCACAGCACTTTATCCAGGGTGACAGCTTGAGACTCTGTCTCAAAAAAAAAAATGATTATAATATTTTACTTAAAAGGTTGATCTAGAACTCTCATGCTTGGTCTTTATCTTTCTTAATGCTGTCTTCATGTCTTTATTTCTGAATGTATAGATGATTGGATTTAAAAGAGGAGTAAAAATTGTATAAAACACAGAGAGGAGTTTATCAATGGAGACACCGCTGAATGGCCACATATAGATAAAGATGCAAGGTCCAAAGAACAGTACTACCACTGTAATGTGAGCTGAAAGTGTAGACATAGCCTTAGAAGACCCCCTGGAAGAGTGATGCTTGACAGTCATCAGGATGACGCCGTAGGAGATGAACAGAAGGGTGAAACAAAACAGAGAGAGCGCCCCGCTGTTTGCGATGACTAGTAGCTCCAGGATGTAAGTGTCAGTGCAGGCAAGTTTGATCACTCGAGGCAGATCACAAAAAAAGCTATCAACAACATTGGGACCACAGAATGGCAAAGTCACTGTGAAACCCATTTGACTCATAGTGTGCACAAAGCCAGTGGTCCAGGAGAGAAGTGCAAGTCTGATGCAAATACCATGGCTCATAATATGTTTGTAATGGAGGGGCCTGCAGATGGCAAAGTATCTATCAATTGCCATAGCTACAAGCAACATCATCTCACTTCCACCTAAAAGGTGGAGGAAAAACATCTGAGACATGCAGCCTTCATAGGAGATGGTCTTATATTCACTAATTAAGTCATAGATCATCTTAGGAGTAGCAAAGGAGGCCAGGGACATATCAACAAAGGAGAGGTTGGCCAGTAGGAAGTACATGGGAGAATGCAATTGAGGATCCAGTTTCACCACAAAGATAATAATGAGGTTACCTAACATAATGGATATGTAGATAATGGAAAAAAATAAGAAAAATAAAATTTGTAACTCATGAGACTCTGTGAGTCCCAACAAAATAAACTCAGACACCATGGAGTGATTTTGTTTTTTCATTTGTATGGATGTTGGCATGTATAACCTAAAACAAAATCAAAATAGATTAAATTCTATGAGATACAATTGAGACATGAAATGCATACTTACTTAACTCTGCTTCTTAATATCCACTGAAATGTGCAAAAAGAATGAAAAAGTATTTAAAAAGTAGACATAATTTCTTCCATTATCACTTCCCTTATGAAGGGTATTTTGTCATGATAACATTCTCTAAATAAACATTTTATTTTATTTATTTATTTTTTTAGGGGTAGAAAATTTACTTTTATTTAACTGATATTAACATTATAATGATGTCAGCCTGAAACACAACAGACATTCAATAAATGTTTTTGAAAGAAGAAAGGATATGGTGAAGGTAAAAACTCATTTACCATCCTTAGGCTTTGTGTATGGTGTAGAAGAAATAGAAATCAACACCATTACATTGGAAAGTTACTTTATTTCTAAGTATTTTAGGGTCTTTTGTTGAACAATGATCACTGTAAAAGCAAGCAAAATGGACTTTATCTCCTAGATGTGGCCAGAACCATGACCACCAGAACATTGTCTCCCCAAACCCATGGCAGAAGACTGAAGCTTTCTCTTTAGAGATCCTACCCACATGTTTAAAAATTAAAGTGAGAATTTACCTGGAACTAGTAACACATTAAATTATCACTTATACATCCAAATGAATAAGTTTCTTAGATCCTTTCTTTTTTGCTTTTTTTTTTTTTTGAGACAGAGCCTCAAGCTGTCACCCTGGATAGAGTGCTGTAGCATCACAGCTCACAGCAACCTCCAATTCTTGGGCTCAAGTGAGTCTCTTGCCTCTGCCTCCCAAGTAGCTGGGACTATAGGTGCCCACCACAATACCCGGCCATTTTTTGGTTGCAGCCGTCATTGTTGTATGCTAGGTCTGGGCTGGATTTGAAACCGCCAGCTCAGGTGTACGTGGCTGACACTTTAGCCCGCTGATCCACAGGCGCCAAGCCCTTAGATCTTTTAGTTTTACTAATTACTATCATAAGAATGGCACTATTGATGTATAAGTATATATCTATTTGCATGTGAAAGATTTTTTTCAAACTTAGATTAGTAGACATAGAAATACTAGATCATTTTCAACTAATGAAATAATTCCAAAATTCTGAACTAAAGGTTGTACAAATTTATACTGCTGCTTTCTCTCAAAACTTAGTATTTTTTATCTGTCATTATACTCACTATTTTTTATTATGGGAATGCAAGAATTGCTTAATATTATAAAATATAAATATGACAGTTGTCTTTAAATTTATTGGTATATTCTGCACGTTCCTAGTTTGAAGTCTGTCTCACTGGAGTTTTTTGAAAGTTACAAGGTGATTCTGAAATGCATATAGAAATGCAAAAGACTGAGATTAGCTTAGGCAGTCTTGAAGAATGAAGCTAGAGAATTTATAATATTCAATATTAAGACCTACTATCCAACCACATAATGAGATGGTTTGATGTTGGCTGGAGGATATAAAAATAAACCAGTGAAGCTGAAAATAATAAGAAAAGTTTTGGGGCGGTGCCTATTGGCTCAAAGGAGTAGGGCACCAGCCCTCTATGCCGAAGGTGGTGGGTTCAAACCCAGCCCTGGCCAAGAACTGCAAAAAAAAAAAAAAAAAAAAAAAAGGAAAAGTTCTACTTGATAATAGCAACAAATAACATACTAAATCACATTTAGAAGATAGTAACAGAAGGGTTCATTTGTCAGCATTGTGGGTCACATTGTAACACATTAGCTGGGTCTGATGACTCTTCTTTGGAAAGGAGGCTCTTCCTCATGTTAGAATTGTACAATATGAATAAATGCCAGCTGAGGTCTTTGTCATATTCTCCTAAAATGCTAACTTGAAAATTCATATCACTTAGCCTCTAAGCTTGCTCTAGGCTTCCATCTGGGTTCTCAGGTTTGCCAGATTAAAAAGTAGACTAGATAGCATGTGAGATTTCTTTCTTGGAGTATATTACACTGCTATATACAACAGTAACCTGATCTTCATGGTTCTCCATGAGATGATGAAAACAGGAAAACCTTGCTAAATTTTGACCTAAGGTTTCCCTGGTAAATTCTGCCTTTCTGATGTTGGACTATACCATGTGGCTCAGTGCTGCCTTCATGCATACTTACTTTACTTTACAGGATTACAGCATTTCTTCCTTTTTTTTTTTTTTTGAGACAGAGCCTCAAGCTGTCACCCTGGATAGAGTGCTGTGGCATCACAGCCCACAGCAACCTCCAATTCCTGGGCTCAAGTGAGTCTCCTGCCTCCCCCTCCCAAGTAGCTGGGACTATAGGTGCCCGCCACAATGCCTGGCCAGTTTTTTTTTTGTTGTTGTTGCAGCCATCATTGTTGTTTGGCAGGCCCGGGCTGGATTCGAACCCGCCAGCTCAGGTGTACGTGGCTGGCGCCTTAGCCCGTTGAGCCACGGGCGCCGAGCCAGGATTACAGCATTTCATAGTGAGGATTCAGACTAGGAAAAATGAAACAACAGATATTATTGTCCAGACTTAGACACAAATACTTATGCAAATGTATTATTTGAGAGGTCTATGCTTTCAGTCAGTAAGAAAAATATTTAGTAAAAGATAAAAGAGTAATTAGTAATTGGTGGAGAGGAATCAGATCCTAGACTCACTTCTGATAAGAAAATAAATTTCTGATAAAAAGCAAAAGATTTGCATCCATAAAAATAAAACTGTGATATTAGTAAAAAAAAAAAAAAACATGGTTAAATATTATTTTAACATAATGGAGTGATAAAAAAATTCTAGACATAAAACTAGAATCCATGAAGATGACACAGATGTTTGTCTATGGAAGTGAAAAAATAGGAGTGAACATAGGAAAAAAGTGAGGCTATATGTCCAATATATGAAACAAAGAAATGTTAACCCTGATTTATCAATAACATTTAGCATTAAGTAGGAACAGGTTAAAGAAACAATGGAAAAATGGGAAAGTCTTATGGATTGTTTAATTCACAGAAGTACAAATATCTGTAAAGACAGTAGTGGTCAATCCTGCTTATAATTAAAAAGAGAAAGTTAAAATAACAAAATACACAACTTTATCACATTGAAAATATAAATTCAATTTGGTTAGGATGTGAAATGTAAATGGGGACTTTCCCATTTTCCACTTTTTAAACATTGATACAATTTTCAGGGGAGAAATTGGCCCTTTATCTTATACTTAAAAAATTTGCAATGGAGACAATGGGCACCCTTGCCTGGTTCCTGATCTAAGTGGAAATGCCTTCAATTTAACTCCATTCAATACAATAGAGAAATACATTTTTCAATGCGTATCTCACCTTAGCAAGACAAACCTTCCCAAATATGGGAGGGAAGAAAGGAAGGTGTATGAGAAATAGGACAAAAACAAAGAGGGTAAAAAAGAGAGAAGGGGTGGGGGAGAAAGAAAGAGATGTAATAGCACCTTCTGAATGGTTCCATTTCACTGGGTCTATATCCTTGAGTTAGTCATGGGTAAGTGAATCATTCAACATATAGTTATTTAGTGTTGACTATATTCTTAGTACTCTAGTAAGTACTAGGGAAAAATAACAAATGATCAAGATAAAAGTTCTCTTTCATAAAAGTACATTTTAGATGGAGATGGCAGACAATGAGCAGATAGATAGTGATGAATGTCTGTGAAGAGTGCAACAAGGTGGTTTGTGGGCATGTATGTGGTGGTTGAGTCTGTCTAGGTTGGCCTGGGAAATGCTCTCATGAGAGCTAAATGACCATCAAGGGCGAGGTCCCGAAGCTGGCGGAGCTGCAAGTGCAAAGGCCAAAGGCAGGACTTAAAACAGCCCCAGGATGGCTGCAGCTTCATAGATAAGTGGGAGGAAAGTGACTGAGACTCATGTGAGGAGGTAGACAGGGAGCAGGTCACTTAGAACTTTAGGTTGAACTGTATTTAGGAGGTAGACAGGGAGCATGTCACTTAGAACTTTAGTACAGGTTGAACTTTATTTAGGAGGTAGACAGGGAGCAGGTCACTTAGAACTTTAGTACAGGTTGACTTTTATTTAAGTAGGATGAGAAGTAATTGGGAATTAAGCCTCTCATTTACCTAATTTTCAATTGTTCATGTAACATTTATTTTTTAATGACCACACATCAGTCTAAATGTAGGCCTCATTAGGTTCCAAATAACATAAATTATACAGGTCACATTCTTTTCTTATGATAACATAAAAAATAGCAATTAATAATCAACAATGAAAGAAAAAATCTATTACCCAGAAAATTTTTTTAAAAATGTCTCTTATGAAACCACTGAGAGTGAAAACTATAATTTCCAATTAGTTAAAGAATAATGAAAATAAAATTACACTTTCATTGTTAGCTGTGGACTAGACTAGGTATCCTGAATATTACTCTAGTACTGAAAATAACTAAAAGTCCTACACCAAATTTGTGGAGAAAAAAAGCTGGATTTTCACCATCCCATTTCCTTTTTCTGAGTCCATAGCTAACGTATCTTTTCTGGACCTCTTGCATCCAGGTGGGACAATCTGTGTCTCGCCTCTATGAATTGATGTATCACTTTTAGTACAAATCAGGTGTAAGTAGGTTTACCTGCTCCAAATCCTCTACTCAACTCACCCACTCCTCTCTCACATTGGTCATCCAAAACATATTGGATGACTGTTGAAGACACACATTAAAACAGGCAAAGCCTCCTCATAGAAGGATCCTGGGTCCCTGAACGAGTGAAACAGAGTCTACTTACCTATTAACCTGCATTAGACTGATATTCCCATAAGTGAAGAAAAGACACCTTTGTTTTGATTACCTATGGAGATCTGGTGGGGGTGGGTGTTACTTATTTCAGTACCTAATATCACTTACTATTACTTATACTATCGAAAACAGAAATTAAGATCCTTGAGTGAAACACTGGCTTAAGGATTGTTTAGAGTCAGTAAGGAAGAACCTGATATTAGAGGCTTTAAAGATTGGGTAATGTCCTACAGTGGTTAACATTTGGTAAAGTTGAGGCTTTAGTACCTGGGAAGCACATTATGTTCTTATTGGATTAGAAACTCCAGAGAAAGAGGTTGGAATAAATAAAATCTTTAGTATGTGTTGTCAACTTTTTTTTGTAAAGTTTTATAAGATAGAATACTCAGGAAAATGTGAAAAGTACAAAAATTTGGAACCTCTAGTGTTTGAAAAACACTACAGCTTCTAGACCACAAAGATCAAACAATAATAGTGAGGGACTCTTTGTACAACAAACGCTCATTGAGAACTGATCCTACAGTAGGTCTTAGGTTAAGGCCATGGTCTGAGAGTGTCAAATATTGGGCATCGCCATGAGCAGAAGCAAGGGCATAGGAAGCAAAGAAAGACCTAACCTGGAACTTGAGAAAGACCTTTGGATTTAGTTGTTGGTACAGGAAATTTTCTGGAAAGAAAAAGACCAGAAGCAAACTAAGTGCAGGAAGGATTTGATTGCAAAAGAATTTAAAAAAAAGGCTGAGAAAATACTTTACTGATCAAAAATTTAAACAACATTTAGGACACTTAATTTTCATGAGCAAAAAGAAGGGCCTAGTCTCTCAAAGTTATATCAGATGTGATCATGGAAAATGAGAAGTAATGACTGGAGGATGAAGCCATGAAGGAAAAAACGCACAAAGGCATCACTTCCAGAGGGAGAACCAGAATCAGAGGAACTTCTTGCATGTATAGGATTTTGGAACTACTACTGACAAGTAATTATCTTTTTTTAGAGATAAATATTGTGAGCGTTATATTGACTACGTACCAGAGTATATACTGAGAGCAGGGGAAGAAGTTGATGCATCTTTTTAGTTGATTGGTCACTAGAAAATGAGAAGCGATGTCTGGATCTGACAACGCAGACTGTGCATCTCTGAAGCTCTTGTGCCTCGAGTTTGATACAGTGATAAGATGAGTGTGATTGAACAAAGATGGCCATGGATGCTTTGCTACTCCTCATATTAGGGGTAGATCTTAATCTTCCTCTCTCTAAATCTAGGATGATTTAATTGAGGTTCTTAACCAATAGAATCTGGCAGAAGGGATATCCTTTGTTTTCTGAGCCCAGGCTCTAAGTACCCTTATACCTTAGAATACTCACACTCAGAGCCCTGAGCTCCCTTATAGCCAGTCCTACTTCCCTGGGACTGCCATGCTTTGAGAAGCACAAGCCTCCAGGAGAGGCCCCACGGTACCTGGGAGGGTCAGACTGACCCCAGACATCTGGACATTATGCCAAGGCATCTGAATAAAGTCCCACACTAGTCCAACATCAGATAATCCCAGTTGGACCCAGTGGAAACCATTAGGAGCATAACATTTCCTACTGAGCCCTTTCTGAATTTCTTGTAAAATTGTGAGATATAATAGTCATTTATGAAAGTAATTGCTCATTTCTGTTTAAAAATCAATAAAAATAGAAAAACTTTGATATTTAAAAGAATAATGTTCTAAATATTTCATGTCAATGAAGGAATAATATAAATTTTAAAATGTATAACTGAACAATAACAAAATTGGTCTAACTATAAAAATATGAGACAAAACTAAAGCAATTCTTAGAAGGAAATTGCTGAAACACTGAAATCTATATTTTGGAAATTAAGACAGGTTTATCTTAGGCTGAACACTATGAAGATGGAAAAAGGCCAAAATAAACCAAAATAAAATGAAAGGGCTATTAATAAAAACAGAAATTAATAAACTAGAAAACATACCTAAAATTAAGATCAAAAAAAGCAATATTTGTTGAAATTTTTTGGTCGTTTTAGGATATTAATCGTTTGTAAGACTGAGTAATCAGAAGGTCATGGGGTAGGTACACAAACAATATTAGAAATGATAAAGCAGACATATTTATAGCTAACTGAATGAAAGGAAATATGACAGTTTTTTTGACAATTATATTGTAACATATTTGAAAATTTAGAAAATTGGGTAATTACTAGAAAAATATGTCTTACCAAATTCCCAAGGCTAACTCAGGAAATCATAAAAATTAAACACTTCTTATTGAAGAAATTGTCTTATCCCTGGAGTGTATTTTTAGCACTTTTGTCAAAAGTCAATTGACCATAAATACATGGGCTTATTTCTGGGCTGTCTATGTTATTGCATTTGTCAATATGCCTATTTTTATGATAGCATCATGCTGTTTTGGTTATAATAGTCTTATAATATATTTTGAAATCAGGACATGTGATTCCCCCAGCTTTGTTCTTTTTGCTCAAGACAGTTTTCACTGTTTTGGTTCCACATGAAAAAGGGAGAGAAAGAAATTTTATACTTATCACATACCACACTAAAAATGCCAAATAAATATAATAAAAGACTTAAACCTAAAACTTGAAACTTAAAGCTGCTAGAAGAAAAATGCAGGAAAACGCCTGAGCTCAACACTGGTCTGAGCAATAATTTCTTGGATATGACCTCCAAAAGCACAAGTAATAAAAGCAAATATAAGCAAATGGGATTCCATGAAAGTAAAAGTTTTTGCACAGTGAAGGAAACACTTTTTTTTTTTGTAGAGTGCAGAGTCTCACTTTATCATCCTCTGTAGAGTGCTATGGCATCACACAGCTCACAGCAACCTCCAACTCCTGGGCCCAGGCAATTCTCTTGCCTCAGCCTTCCAAGTAGCTGGGACTACAGGCGCCCACCACAATGCCGGGCTAATGAAGGAAACACTTTTAACAGAATGAAGAAACCTACAGACTGGGGGAAAATATTTGTAAACCACAATCTCAAAAGGTGCTGATATTTGAAATATGAAAAGAACTCAAATAACTCAATAACAATAAAACAAATAACTCAATTAAAACCTAGACAAAAGATATAAACAGATATTTCTCAAAAAGAGATGAATGGCCAAGAGATATTTGAAAAAATGCCCAAAATCTCTAATCATCAGAAAAATGCAAGTTAAAACCATACTGAGATATTATATTGTACGAGTCAGAATGGCTATCAAGGAGACAAATGCTAAATATTGGCAAAGATGTGGAAAAATGGGAGAAGGAGACATTTGTATGCTGTTGGTTAGAATAAAAATTAGTAAAGGCATTTTGGAAAATAACAGTATGAAGGCTTCTCAAACTATTAAAAATTGAATTAACATAGGACCCAACAATCTCACTTCTAGGTAAATATTCAAATGGATTGAATTTTTTTTTTTAAGAGCAGTTGTCATTGTTGTTTAGCTGGCCCCAGCTGTGAAATTTTTATGTACAAGAAATAGCTGCACTTTCATACTCACTCTAGCATTATTCAATAATACTCAAGATTTGGAAGCAACCAAAGTAAACATCTACAAATAAATGGTCAAAGAGAATGTGGTGTAAACACACAATGAAATGCTTTAAGAAAGAAGGAATTCATTTCATTTGTGGCAACATGAATAGAATTGGTAGATATTGTGCTAAGTGAAATATACGAGGCTCAGAAAGACACATACGTAGAATCTGAAAAAGCCTTTCTCAGAGAACAGGAATGGTGAGACAATGAAGATTAATTAGCTTGATGGAATCTATGATGTAAACTTAGATAAAAACATCACATTGCACCCCATATATATCTACACACATTTAGGAATATGTGTATAGATATGAAGTTGTTATATTCCTTACAGTCCCAAAGGAATATAACAAGGACATGATAAACACAAATTCAGAATATTGGGATAAGAGGGGGCTGGAATCAGGAAGAGGAATAAGGCTTCAAAAATACCAATTAAGTTTTCTATTTCTGAAAGTATGTTATCTTTTATACTTACATATATGATTTATTTAAGTTAATCCATGGTTGTTAAAACAAGAAAAAAATAACAATAGTAATAACAGTTACTAACATTTATTAAGTACTTACTCTGAGCCAGGAATTATTCTCAGGAGCTTTACAGCTCACAACAACAAGAACTTAAGTTCTCATCACAATCACCATATCTCTAAGAAGGAGCCCATTGTTATTTTCTTCTTTTAAAAATTAAAACCTGGTCCATGGACAAAGATGCTACTTAAAATACAGGGGTAAACTGCTCATAATGGTAGAGGCAGGTGTTACTTGAGCACTGTGCTTTACTGCTTCTCATGGGCGGGCTCTAATGTCACAAATTTTCTACAATCGCTATCTATAAGGTTTACAAACAAAACAAATATCATAAAACAATCTTCAGCCTGTCTTCTGGAATTCTTACAAGGCTTGAGTTAATTAATCCTAAATTAAAGATGTTTTAATGTATGACCGAAAGAACTTTGGAGCACATTAATAACTTATAGTGCAATGCTATTTACACTGAGCTTTCAATTTTTTTTTTATAATTTTATTGAATCATAATTCTGTACATTGGTGCAATCATAGGGCACGATTCATATACATTCAGAAATGTTTTGATCGTACTGTTACAGATAGCCTTCATGGCATTTTCTTGATCACTATATAA
>CAUYON010159372.1:0-29700 GCA_963573935.1 Arctocebus calabarensis | reverse complement strand
TTGCCTCTGCCTCCCAAGTAGCTGGGACTACAGGCGCCCGCCACAACGCCCGGCCATTTTTTGGTTGCAGCCATCATTGTTGTTTGGCGGGTCCTGGGGCTGGATTCGAACCCGCCAGCTCAGGTGTACGTGGCTGGCGCCTTAGGCCGTTGAGCCACAGGCGCCAAGCCGGAATTCAAGGTTTTATACTGAGCTACGATTATAACACTGCCTGGGTGAGAGCAAGAGCCTGTTCTCTCACCCCTCCTCCAACAGGAAGGAAAGAAAGAATGAGCGAAGGAAAGAAAGGAAGAAAAAAAGAAGGAAGGAAGGGAGGAAGAGAGGAAGGAAAAAAAACCTAACAGATTAATGGGTATTTTTTTTCTTCTTTCTCTGCCTCTTCTTCCTTCTCTCCATAAGTGAGATTATCCCCTTTTCTTGTACATCTTGATACAAAGCTTGAAATAAATTGGCAGTGACAAAGTTATGTTAATAATTAGTCAATCCTTAAGCAAAATATATTCCAAAGTATATTAAAAAGGAAAATAAAACTTCAAATGGCTTGGATGCCATTTCTATATTTTAGTTTAAACAGCATATTTTTCCTAAAATATATCATAAAATTAGTGATAAATTAACCATGTTGCTCAAAGGATGTAAAATGAATGACTTCTTCTAAAACAAAAATGAATACATGCAAGGCAGTTGCTTTGTTAATTTAAACATTTTAGAAGTAATTTTTCAAGCTGTTTCAGTGGCCTAGAGCCAAATTTTATGCTTCAGGTGAACAAAAATCTATCCTTTTCAAGTGAACATTATGGACTGGCCGTTCACTTAGAGTAAGGTTTAATGTATTTTCTTTGCTGTAGCTATCAATAATGATACAAACTATAAAATATAAATAGAACCCCTTTGTGAAGAACTAGCTTTGCTTCACCTCACTGTTAAGTTAAATGCAATGTGTACTCACAGAAAAAGAAAAATTTCAACTAGAATGTAGTATCATGTCACATCAGTTTTAAAAAGCTTACTTATGACTCAACCATGTGGATGAACATCAGAAAAGTAACGTCAACTAGATATATATGTTTTCAGCAAAAGAAAAAATGTGTTTTCATTTTCTGGCTTAAAATATTGCTATTCTAAATGTTTTTCCCCCAAGCTCATGAATATACTACACATCTAAAATAATACCAATGAATTTATGAAACTGTACACCATTCAGTGCTTGAATAAATTAATAATGGATCACAAAGTATGGAATAAATCCACATATCACATAACACACAGTTAACTCTTTATATGCTAATAGAACTAACAAATCATAGTTCTTAAAACTGGGACATTGGATTATTTTCTGATAAAATATAACAGAATTATTTATTTTATGATTATAATAGGGAAATTAAGATCTAGTAAAATATATTCATCAAGGTTTATTGAGCATCAATATATAAGGAAAGGAGACAGTGGTTATACCTTTATGGCAGTAATAGACAAAATTCACAAATGCTTAACAATTTCAGTTATAGTTAAATAAAATAGATTCTAAATGTACTGTCTTGGAATCTACTGGAAGAACGAATTGATAAATGGAAGAAATTAGGTTCAGATAGGGGTAGGCGTTGGACTCTGGGAGGACTCTGTTGAAATGAAAAGTATGGGCCAGATTAGAAAAACAATTAAGTGTTGTGTTATATCACAAGAACGTGTAAGGTTATGTCAGGTTAAGGCAAACAAAGTTGCTGAAATGTCTCCATCTCAAACTAAATTTACAAGTCTAGTTTCTGATATGTGGATTCCTAAAAAGGAAGTAAAGAAATCAAGAACCAGACAACGTAGTCCAAACTTCAGTTTGTGATCTACCTATGATTGGATCACTACTCCTCAACATTTCACCATGAAAATAATTCCTGCATGGAAAAGATTTCACATTATTTTATAGTTTTCCCTTCTCTTTTCATGTGCTCTCTTATACTAACAAAGTATTAGTACTGAATTTACTTTTATTTCTTGCCTTATGAAAATGTAATATTGCTAAACGAGTGTTTTTTTCATATAAACTTTAGAGTTTACACATTTAGTTTATATATATATATTTTTTTAATTTTTAATTTATTTATTTTTTTAATGAGGTGATGTCCCAATCTCTTGCTCAGGCTAGAGTTCTGTGGCATCCTTAGAGCTCACTAAAACCTCAAAATTCTGGGCTCAAACAATTTTCCCTCTTTTGCCTCCTGAGTAGTTGGGACTATAGATGTGCACCAACACATCTGGTTAATTTTTCTGTTTTTGTTGTTGTTGTTGTTATTGTGGAGATGTTATCTTGCTCTTACCAGCCTGGTCTTGAAGTCCTGACCTCAAGCAATACTCTCGCCTCAGGCTCTTAGAGTGATAGGATTACAGGAGTGAGCCACTGTGAGGCTCCCCAAATAAATTTCTATTGTATTTCATTTGTGTTAACCTTTAAAATTAACTTAGTGATAACTGACATCATTATAATAGATTTTGTCACCAAGGCCAACAAACACTTCCATTTATATATTTATTTTTAGTTTCTTAGTAGGATTTTTTTCTCATTTACTCTTTGACATTTTCTGTTAGGATTTTTCTTAGCTATTTCCTCTTTTTATTCCTATTGTGCCATTTGTTGTATCAGGTCAGATAATTAAGTTTTCAAACTCCATCCTAGAAGAAGTGCTACATACCTCATTGCTGAACATCACTATGGTCACCTTTGAATTACTCCCCTGGGCCATTTGGTGACCACACTGATGTTCAGCAATGAGGCATGTAGCACTTTTTCTAGGGTGAGTTTGCAAACTCAATGTCAGAGAAGATAACAACTCTGATAGCCATTCTAGGAAAAGAGTTCCAAAATGCATGTGAAGGGAGGAGCTGGCATTTGTGCATAGCTTCCCAAGGGGAGTATCTCAAAGTGTCCATAGTTATATTTGGTAACAAGGTGTATGGGAAGAATCCATGAACCTAATTGTTGGACCTTGTATATTAGAAGACTCCTAATATGGCATATTGATTTTGCACCTACCGCTTTATAACTTAGTGTTTATAATATTGTCTAGCATTAAGCTGGGAGAGTATAATCAACAAATGATAATTGTATCTTCTTCCTTCCAAGTTTTGTAACTCACTTATCTTTTCTTTTCTCATTGCACTAGTTAATATGTATATATATAAACCATTTGAAATCACTCTTGAGTTTATGTGTCCTAACAAATTTGTTGGGTCATTTTGGAAATTTTTGTGGAAGCAGAATAGTTTAGAATGCTCTTAAGTAGTAATGAGCAGAGCAGATGAATGTATCGCTAGGTAGGGAAAGGCTTGGAGAGGGTTCAGAAATGGGGCAGATGATGTATGTGGGCATTGAGAATTCTAAGAAATGATTTATTAGCCTCTTCTTCCTGATGAAGTAGCCCAAGCAGAAGTAGTAAGAACCTTTTGCTTTTTCCCTTCTTTTCTCTACCATTGTTTGGTTTGTTGTATTTCTCTTAACCAGTTTCTGTTGATGAGTTAGGAACCTATTCTGCTCTGTCCATGTGCCCCCACACCCCTCACCCCCATCTTTGGTCTTTGTATAGTACTAAGTTCATCTTTTGTGCTATCAATTGGATTTGGGATCCTCTGTCCACATGGTCCCGGCCACCCATGCTACTCCTGAAGTGACAGCTCTCTCAACCATAAGTGCCTTATTCCCGGCACTGAGGCCCAGGTTTTCTGGCTAGATTGAGCCCATTTCAACATCTGTGACTTGCCAACTCAAGGGGCGAAATATTCAAATGTTCACTACATAACTTGCTAGCTCCCAAACTTGGCTACATATTAAAATGATCTGGGGAGTGATAAATAAAAAAATCCACATGTAAGTTTCAAGCCTAAATGTCTAATTTCATTAGTATAAGTGTGTTTCCACAACTGTGTAGTCAGTCTGAGAACCACTGATCTCACTAGACTCTGAAATACCATCTGTCCTTTTTCTTTCTTTAACTTGCTGGCTGACATTCTACCATTACATGGACACTCCTGGGGGCTTATGACCCAGATTAGGCTTATCTGTATCCTTTGGCAATTGTTCTCTATATTACCCACCTGGCTGATGCGCCATTGTTACCCTAGCCCACCTATTAGCCTGTTCAAGTCTGGTAAATTGTTTACCTGGGCTGTAAAGAGTAAGTATAGTTTATACTTTAGTTATCCACATAGGTAGTTAGTGAAACCAGGGGTACTACCCTTTGGACATCTGTTCTTTACATTTTGCCAAATGCCTTTAACTTATTTAATTATTCACTTCACTATGTTCTATATTCTTCTTCTTTCTCCACTTTTAGTGTACTCCTTAAATAAGATTGGTGATTATTTTTTTTTACATACTTTCTCTCTTTGTACATATATCTCATTGTAGACGATGCTGAAAAGATCATGATTCATTATTTCACATAGTTACTAACATCTGGAGTAAATTAAAGTAAGTCTAACTCATATGCCACATGGTACAGAAGCTGGATGAAGTTTTTATTGAAGCTGGACATTGGTAATGTAATATGTAACGTACGTAGACTCTTTTATCACATTTCATTCCACTTGTCTTTGGACTTACATGCTGTAAGAAGGCATGATTGGATGAGGAGAATTTATGGTATCTATATTTTTCCAAAGAAATAACTATTTTGCTTTTATCTAGGTCCTGACAATTTTGCTTTAAAATGACTTGCAAAATACAAATTATTTTTTACACCATTAAACTGAAAGGATCTTGAAATAAAACAGGAAAAATGTGAGTTAAAGTTTTGTTTATTGATGTTTTTCTTAACAAGTCACAGCTTTATTATATTTTGCTACTTTTAAACTGTTGAGGAACAAACAAGAAGCTGTTTATATATGTATGTGTGTGTGTATATAAATATATCCTGGTTGATAATCAGAATTTTCAATTTTAGACAATCTACTGAACTAGGGAGGGAAACTAAATATATGGACTAAGACATTATTCCTAAAGATAATATTCCTATAAATTGAGTACCATGCTGAATATGTACAGGGAATTTTAACAGTGTGATCACTAAAAAACTTAAAGTGATATCATATATTTGTCCTACAACAAATAGTAGCAAGCGTGGTACCAATCAATATTATATTGATATTATCAAATACAGTTGGACTAAAATGAAAACATCATGAGATATTAAGGTATTTGTATCTTAATCTCAGGAGCCACATTCTAATGGTATTATACATGAATCCTGGAAACATTCTTAAACTTTAAAGCTGCTGATTCAAACCTTAAATCCTTGTCTCCGTGTATTAGGTCACATTAAGTTACTTGGTAATATCTACACTCTCATGTTCATTCATTCACTGATTATGGTAGTTGTCTAAATAGTGACAAATCAATTTCTTTAACCTACATATGGTTAAGCAAGGGGTTGGATATCATTCGAAAAGAATGAGACTAAAATAAAATTTCTTTTTAACAGAATTTTTTGTAGAGGTTACTCTAATGTTAATTTAGGATTCTTTGCTTTTGTAAATAAAAATCTTTATTCCATTTACTCTAGCAACCATGTGGTAGCATATTCTAATTTCTCTCATTTCTGAATTTAGTAGGCAGTTTTTCCTTTGTCCTGTTCATTTACACACCATTAGAATGTGTCATGGATGTTGGAACTTCGTGTAGAGATCGTTGGCTAATAGCAACACAGAGAAGATCAGAAAATTTCTGTAAGGGATGCCAACTGTGATTGGAGTTCATGGCTCCAACATGCCTGCTGAGGGTTCACAGTGGAATGAAGCCAGTGGACCCTGTCCCTGAAGTTATAGAACAAAAGTCTGTATTCACAGATAGCTGAATGTCATGGCAGTGGATATATACAATTATTGAGGTAGAACCCAAACTGACAAGAGGGAGAATCACCAAAGTTCACTTTAGAAACAATACTGTACATTTCCTATGTTGAAAGTAAGATCCATGGTTCTCAGACTGACTGGAACCTCACTCAGACTAATGAAATTGGACATCTAGGCCAGAAAGCTAGATAGGTAATCTTTTTTACCAAATCATTTTAATATGTAGTGAAAGCTGGGAATTAGTAGTCAATGTTAATATGTAGTGAAGACTTGGAAATTTTTCCCTTGAGATGGCAAGTCATAGGCATTGAGCTGGGACTCAAACTCGCCAAAAAACCTTGGCATCAGTACTGGGAGTGAGGCATTTAAGGTAGGAAGAGCTTTTGCTTCAGGAATAGCACAAGTGACCACTGGGACCAAGTGGTGGCTCAAGCCTGCAATCCTAGCACTTTGTGAGGCTGAGGCATTATTCATTATTCAAAGATTAGTAAAAAGGGCGTCACTTTGATAAAGAAAGGACCTGATTCCAAGACAGAGCGGGGAAACCGGTTTAAGCATTCAAGCAGTCACATTGACAGGGTGTTACATAATGTTCCAAATTAATTTTCAGCTTTACTATTAAGTTAGTTATTAAGAGTTGTTTTCTGGCAGCGATTTCTGGTGGCTCTTCCTTGAGAACAAGAATTATTTATAGTCTTTAGCCACATTCTGAGAACTCCAATGACATGAATATTTCCCAAATCTTAATATCAATCTTTAACATTCACCTTGCGCCCTAATTTCCTCGGTAAATCATTAACTACTATCCCAGTGTATATCCTGATCTCAGGCTATGACTTCCAGATGAAGTGAAAATAAGGCATCGTACTAATTGTCCTGCTTTACAAAGGGTATTCCTTGTATTTATTTTATTCCATAGCCAATCTTGAATGGGACTTAGCACTGTGGAAGTCTTCAGTAAGCAATGCTGATACATTGCACAGAGCTCTCTTCCACTGGTGGTTGTTATTTGTCCTCTTTTCACTGGTCATAAGAACAATCCATGAAACCCTTGTTGGGAACCCTGGGAAGAGCATGGCTGGGATACTGAAGCCTGAGTACCCTGCTCACACAATCTATATTATCAGGTCTAGCCTTGAGACACACTTCTACCTCAAGGGTGGAATGCTACGAGGCATGCTTGACCTCTTAGTAATTTGGAACAGATGGATAACTTTGGACATGTGATCGATTTATGTTCCATAGACATATTTGGTATGCAAGATTACACGTGTCATTTTCTCCACAGATTTTTTTCAAATATTTTGTTTATTTTAGTTCTCCCCACTCACATTCTCACTCCTCCAAGGGAGAATTTGCTGGCTGAAAATTAAATACTTTTACTTAAACACTTAGTTATTGTCCTACTGAGGCTTCTCACAATCTGCACAATCTAGATTTGATGCAGGAATTCTGAGCTCCAGTGACTGTGGAGGTTGTGATTTGAACGGCAGAGGTGCTTAAGTAGATTATATCTGAGACCACATGCAATTTTCTCCTACTCAAGGCACCACTCGAATCTGGCAGTTATTAAGGCTACTCTATAAATGTTTTAGAACAGTATGTTCAAAACTTTAGCCACAGTATCCACTAAGGCCAATCATGCATTTTGTGTTTTTAATTTAAGGGGCTATAATTTTTTTTTCTTAATGTTGGAGATTCTACCATGACCTTTATGAGAGCTAAATACCAAAGAAACTTCTGATGTGGAAGGTCTGTACATTTTTGTGAAGTATTTAGCCAACAATGTTCTTATTTCTGTATGGTGCTTACATTTTTCTGCACCCCAAGGCCATGGAAGGGTATAAGGAGAATTAGAAGCTTTCTTTTTTCTTGAGCAAAAAGATACTCCAACATTAATTTACTTCTTTCAACTAGACTAAGAGAAGAGATCAAATTGTATGAAAAATTTTAGCACTCAGTATATAGTGTGTCAACATTATTATAAACAAATACATGAACAAGAACAAGACAGCGAGAGTAAAATGATATCAGGAACAATTTCAGGATAGGTTGTTAGTAAAGGGGGTGTGGCTCAGTTCTATGAAACTGCACATGTATTTTTATGGCTGTTTTAAAAACCATATTATTATTTTATCACATTTCTCATTACACTATTATTAATAATAGAATGACTTCATAAAATGATTCATATATCTATGATCCTAGATTTAAAATTCATGAGTTATTATCTTACGGTTCTTGCTAACCTTCATTTTCATAGGAAACTTTATACGGTGACCTAATTCATACGACTAATACTTATTTTATCCAGGAAAATGCCTGGTACTGATGGTAAATATAAGGCTTTAAACACCACATTTTAACCATAGTATCAGTGAAACTCAAGAAATCATTTTCCCACTGAGTCAGCTCGAAGAGTGGGAAGGGACGGACAAGAAGAAATGAAGAGCCAATGATGTATTTTTGTACATATGTGGGAATCTTAAAGAAATTAGCCAGCAAAAAAAATCCAGGGTAGTGGTAAGACTTCATTCCGGAAACAATTCACCTCCAATGTGCTCCTGGAATGCACTGACAGCTCACACTTCTGGGGGAGCATTTGGACTGCTTGTTCTTGAATGAGAGCCCCATTACCTAAGTTAACAAAACTGCAATTTAGAAAAATATTACTTTATAGAACACTCCCCTCATTTGATTATTATATGTTCATTATGAATATTTACTTTAACATATGATGGTTGCTGAGATTCCACCATATGCAATGATATGGTGCAATTATATGCAATGAAGATGCATAATATTTAGTAGTAAGGACAAACCCCAAGCTATAGAGACGTCTACAGGTAATTTTTTCACTTGGTTGTAGGCACTTTCCATTTCCCACTCTAAGAGGTGACCTAACTAAATTTCAGAATATTTATGACTGACACTATGTTGCTTACTATATACTAAGCATTAAGCCCGTCAATGTATATTAACCCATTTAAATTATAACAACTCTCGTTGGGCACTAATATTATGTTACTGCTATTAATATTATTCTCCTCATTTTATGGAGGCTTAGCAAGGCTAAGTAAATTGCTGAGGATCACTTATAACTGAGAGTAATGCAGTGGGGAGATGAAAGTTCACACTGGGAGAGTGGTAATGAAAATGGAAAATAGTGGACAGAGACCCAATATAATTTAGAACTAAAATTACTTGTTCTTGCTTAGATTAAAGGTGCCTCTTTTCCAAAACTGGGTTCTAAGAGACTGACACGGAGACTTAGACACAGCTAGATTACTGCAAACAATAATACCTGTCAGAAAAATATAGAGAGAGAACATTGGTGAAACAGAAGTGCCGGTCAATGTCATAGGGAGCTTTGGAGCTGAGATAGACTCTAGAAAGGACCGAATGGAGACATGCTTCAAGTTTTCTTAACTTCCCCATTTATTGGAAATGGGTGTTAGTTGGAACAAAGAAGCTTCCTTCATCTCAAGGTAATATCTGGGGAGAATCTTAGCTATGAAGTAGCGTTGACTGCCTGGAAGATGGGAGAATGATGCCAAAGTCTTGAGGTACACTTCATACTCAGGTGGAGAAATCAGTGTGGCTATCTAATATATCAACAGGATGTAAGAATCTGAACATAGCAGAATAATCAAGTCTGGAGATAAAAATTAGAGAATTTATAATAAGTGTTCTCCACTCACGTACCGCAGTGCCAAGGAAAAATGTGTAGTGTGTTGAATTGTGTCCCTCCAGAAAGATGTGTCCAACTCCTAACCCCTGGATTCTGTGAATGGGACCTTATTTAGATAAAGGCTCTTTTTAGATGTAATTAAATTAAGCATCTGGACATGAAAGTATCTCGGATATAGAGTGGACTCTAAATCCAACCTTTATGGAAGAAAGACATAGAGGGAACACAGAGGAGAAAAATACAGACACAGTAGAAAAGGCTATGTTAAGGCAGAGGCCAAAGATTTTGGAATTATGCTGCTGGCAGCTCAGGAATTCCTGGAACCCTAGAAAATGAAATAGGCAAGGAAGGATTCTCTCGGAGGTTTAGGAGAGCGTGTAGTTCTGCTGACACCTTAATTTCAAATTTCTGACTTCCCATACTATGAGCAAATACATTTCTCTTGTTTATAAGCCACCTGATTTGGAAATTTATGGCATCCCTAGGTAACTAATATCACCTGTAATCAACTCCCTGTGCTTAAGGGTGAAAGCAGTAATATGAAGCCAATGCCCTTTAAGGATAATAACAAGGATTACATACTTCTAAGGAAATCATAGGAAGAAATTTTGTTGTTATTTGTGAGACTTTTAGGTTAAGCCTAGTAATAGTCAATAGTTCTTTTCTTTAATTTAGAAAGTATGAAGGTCAAAGCATTAGTGGAAACTATTTAATATATTTTTAGATACATATTCATCTTACTATATGAAAGGCATACTATTAAACTTTCATAAACATTTTTAGAAACAGACGGGAAGAAAAAATTCACAAAATAAATGACAACCTGAGTCGTTGAGGCTTTTGAAACATAAATAACTTTGGGGAAGTTAGAAGACAAAGAACATGTTCGGAGAGTTGGCAGAAGTTGCTGGGCGGCGCCTGTGGTTCAGGGAGTAGGGTACCAGCCCCATATACCAGAGGTGGTGGGTTCAAACCCGACCCTGGCCAAAAAAAAAAAAAAAAACTGCAAAAAGACAAAACAAAAAAACAGAAGTTGCTCAGAGAAGACTCCCCTCCTCTGCAGCGGTCAAGGGCAATGTGAGGGTGTGCAGGAGGAGGCAACGTCAGTGTCAATACTTCAGTGTTACAGAACTGAAGCAGTGACAATCTTACTATCAGGAGGGCAATAGCATTGATCAAATGGCTCCAGATTCATAATGACTTCAAGTGCTCAATATCCCCTGAAACACATGTAGCAGGGCTTGAGTCTATTCAAGGTTGCAGTCCTTTGGATTAGAGGGAGTAACTCAGTAGCAGCAGTCTAGCTTATGGGGCCACTCTCTAATTTAAGAACTTAGTATTACCTTGCATCCTTACAGCATCCTGTGGAAGATCCTAGTGGAATCTACTTATGTACAGATTATTAAGATGTGCACTTGGATGTTGAAAAACACACACTATAATTTTGAATGCCCAATTTTAATTTTTTGGGTAAGCTTGAAATTTTGTTTTTAGTGTTAGCTTAATCATTCTCTTGTGTTTTTTATTCATAATTATTTCGATTCCCATTCTTGTTTCAAAGCAATCATACTTCTGTGAATGAACAAGGAATACAAAAAAAGTATGTAGTTCCTCCTTTGTATAGTCAATGATGGCTAATAATTAATCAATTTGAATTTAAGGCTATTGTTTAGCTATTGATGGTATAATTGCCATTCTTTAAACTACATACGCGTGTTTGTGTACCCATATGCTTTTGTGGTACCTAGTATGTTCTTTTCTATTATCAGTCATATATTTGCTGAGATTGTCTTGCAATTTTGCTGTTTTATTCAGTTTTGTGCAGTTTGGGTGCAATTGACATTTAACTATAGAAGAGAGGATCGAAATAAAAGACAAGCATAAAATTCATTTTTTAAAAAAGAAACATTGCCTCATTACACATCACACTGGTAGATATAGATGAAATAAAAACAACTAGATTAGAGATTTTCTTGCCCTGATTATATTGGCCATCCTAATTTTATAAAAGTCAAAATGTGTTGCTCCTTTCCATTCATTTTCCTTCCCTTCTTATCTGGTGGCTAAATTCTCTTGCTTCCAACTATTTCAGGAACACTTTAAGTCTTTGTTGACATTTTACTGACTCTAAAATTTAGGGAAATATACATAGTTCTCCATCAGTAACTTAATGGATCGGTATTAAAATTTTTCTTGACTTCTGATTTTGCATCCCAGTTTTATTTTTTTTAAAGTGTGGTGCCTTTCTTATTTTAAAATAACCCATCTGATATGCTTGCCAGCTTCATTGTGACTTTAGCCTGGCTCACTGTTGCTGATGCCAGAATTCTGACTTTTAATACTGATCCAATCTCTGCAATTAGATCCCTTCTTCCTATTATCTGAACTGTAGCATTGTAGGGTAATTAAAAAATCAAATTAAGAGGAGGTTCTTGAGTTATGGGTGAGATATTCTGAGATGCAGGTTGATACATCCTATTATGTTTTCCTAACATGACATGAGGTCATACTAAGTGGAATGACATTAAATTAAAGAAAGAAGTAGAAGAACCCCTCTGGAAGATGTGGCAGTGTAACCATTAGTTAAACTGAGATGAAAATATTAATTAAAGAAACCTAAATATTCAACTGCTAGAAGCAATGTTGTTATTTTAGCAATACTAGAGAAAATATGGCTATTGGGAAATTAGGTACTTATTTTATTAAATGTTGGCATTTAAGCCTCTAATTTATGTCTCTCCTATATTATCAATAACTGTTCCAAGGAATTTGCAAAAGAAATGTTGTTGCGATAATATAGTTGAAGATACTGTTGCATTGAGATGTGCAATAAATACCCGATGTCACACTGGTAAAATTCAAAGGTATGGTTGAAACTAGGATGTTTACATTCTGAAGTCCACACTTTTTAAAAAAGCGTATGACATTTTCATAGATGGTAACAGATGTCTCACTAGGCCCAGAGCGGAGGGTCCAGGAAATACTTGAATTTTCTTTATTTTTAAGCTCTGCCCTGTTTGTTTCCTAAAAGTTATTTAAGATAATTCTGGCAAATATTCACAACCAAAGCTGTGTGGAAGTAGGGAGGAGCAAGTGGCCGAACCATAGCAGAAGAGCAGAGAATACTCCAGAGAGATGGTAGCGTGTGAAGTGGGCATGGAAACATTAAGTCACAGTTAATAGGAAAGTTGGGAAAAGGCGTTGTGGGAATCATGAGTTCAGGCTGTGAAATGTGAATTAACGTGTTGTATTTGAAGAGCTTTAAGCAATTTGGTAAGGTCTGAGTTAAAATTGAACTGTTTTTGGTGTTGGGACAGGAATGAAGGGAACATGAAGTCATACGTAGGCAGAGGCCTGGTTCTAATTGGGATCATGTATCCTCCTAAGGCACTTATATTGTGTTTTATAGGCAATGGGGAGTCACTGAATATTTTTAAACAAGGGAAGATGTGATCAGGGGTGAATTTTAGAAAATAAATAGCATAAGGGATGGATTGAAGTGGAAATAAACCATTACCACTTGGGGCCCATTTAAATATTTTGGGCAAGAGCTGACAAAATTCTGAAGCAAGAAAGTAGCACTAGTATGGGAAGTAGTGAGGAACCAGAATTTGGTAATTTAATGACACTTAAAATTTCTAGCTTAGGTGACTTAGCCTCGCTGACTAGGCCCTGAAATGGAAAAAGCAAAAGGAGGGATATATATGGAGAAATAGCTAATAGTTATTTTCTTTATCCGTTCAATTTGACATGTATTTAAGACACTTGGGTAGGAGTATTCAATGATAACTGGAAATTTGGACCAGATAGCAGATAAAACAAACAAACATGCAATTTAATAAGATAAAGATTTGCAAACATCAGTACTTCAGGGACAGATGAGTTAGATGATCTTGAGAAGGAATAGAAAGAGAGTGACAAGATAGTCGAGCACTGGGAAGCAGAGAAGCCTGAGGAGAAAGAAGAAAGAAAGAACAAAGAAAGAGGAGGAAGGAAGGAAGAAGGAAGAAGGAAGGAGGAAGTAGAAAGGAGGAAGGAAGGAGGAAGAAGGAAGGAGAAGAAGGAGGAAGAAGGAAGGAGGAGAAAGAAGGAGGAGAAGGAGGAAGAAGGGAGGAGGAAGTAGAAAGGAGGAAGGAAGGAGGAAGAAGGAAGGAGAAGAAGGAGGAAGAAGGAAGGAGGAGAAGGAGGAAGAAGGAAGGAGGAAGGAAGGAGGAAGGAGGAAGAAGGAAGGAGGAGGAGGAGGAATAAAGAAGAAGAAGTCAACAGAACACAGGGAGACTGGAATGAGCAATTAAGAGGTCATCGACAGCAGTTTTAGGAGAGAGGCAGAGATGAAATTTGTAGGAGATTGGAAACAAATGATAGAATGAGTGGAAAAACAGCTCAGAAAAATTTCAAGGGGGTTTTGATAAAAGGAAAAGAGAACCTGGATGAGATATGCATTTTTGTTGAGAGAAACTTAAGTGAGGTCCACCTGTGAGGGGGTGTTCCTCCTTCCACACCCCAAGCTCCTAAGTCTAACGTTCTCCCAGGGTTTACATCACCATCTGCTTCCGGCTACGTCTGCTACGCTCCAGATGTTTAATTGTTTCTGAGGTTTGGATGGAGACACCCAGGACAGTTTGGATCTTCCCTCTACCTTCCCCACAGCTCAGCAACTAGACCCAGTTCAGTTCTCCCGCCTGCCATCAACTCCTCGTTAGCACGATCTTTTATTGCCTAGTGTTTTGTAATAGTTTAAAGTGAGTAGTATGCTTATTTGTGTGATTGGGGGATGAGCGCTGACTCCTGCAGCCTGTGCTGTCCTTGTATTGCTTATTTTCGTAGGCTCAGTGCCCAGCAGAGGAACAATTTGGAAGTTCTGGAAATATTCTTTATACCTTAGAAATTCTCTTGATACCAAGTTTTTCATCACTCCTGAATTTATTAGCATCAGAATGTTTGAGCTTCTGGGGAAAAGCTGAGAGTTAAGCAGCTATGAGATAGTGGCTATTGTCATCGTTACTATATACAAATATTTATTGAGTGAATAAAATAAATCAGAGAAGAAATAGAAATTTAGAGATGTCATATAACATGCCGGAGGTGACTGCAGAGCCTGGGATTTCCAGCAGGACCATGTGGTCTCACTGGCCTCACTCAGATTTCACCGAGGTACTGTAGATCAAGATGAACAGGCAGTTGAAATCAATCTGACAGGTTCATCTTCTTAGTGGGGTTTTAAAACTTTTTTATTATTATTATTTTTTTTCTGTAGAGACAGAGTCTCACTTTGTCGCACTCAGTAGAGTGCTTTGGCGTCATAGCTCACAGCAACCTCAAACTCTTGGGCTTAAGCAATTCTCTTGCCTCGGCCTCCCATGTAGCTGGGACTATAGGCACCCACCACAACACCTGGCTATTTTTTGGTTGCAGTTTGGCTGAGGCTGAATTTGAACCCGCCACCTTCCATATACAGGGCCAACGCCCTACTCACTGAGCCACAGGTACTGCCTCGGTTTTAAAACTTTGATTACCTTTTTTATTTCATTAAGGAATGGGCATTACTTACTTAATGATGATATGTAAAGAAATCAGATTTTTAAGTGATCGTTTTCTAACTTTTTTCTTTCAGTATCATTTACCATAAAAACGAACATGATTGATAAATTTCTATGCTTTGTCTAAAAATCTGTAGTTCAACTGTTTAAATATTTGATATTAGTATCACTTAAATAGGAATATGATGTTTTGTAAAAGGAAGTATCCTAATGGCTACCTTGATTATCAAGCACCGTCCATGAGAACTTTATTGATGGGCTATGTGCAGCTATATAATCTAGATACAAAAAGAAAAGCAATTGCAAAAACCCTCCAAAAGACTGCAATTAAATTGGGATTTAGAGTGTATTCAAAAAAGTGTTCATTTAAAATTGAGCCAATTACCAACACCTACACTTAAATAATGTTTTTTAAAGTAGAATTTGTAAATAACCTGTGCCCACATCGTCACACCTGGAGCTAACACACGCTCAGATAGTGTAAACCTGGCTGGGTAAAACACACAGGATTCTGAATTAACTCACAGCAGACTCGTCACCCACCCACTAACCATATCGAACTCTCATTCACCTACTTCCAGTCTTTGGAGATATACCTTGGTTTTTATATGTGCTCTTCTATTAGTCACAATACTGTCACCTTCTTCTCCCAGCTTAAAATGACAGCAGTCCTCTCTGGCCCGCTTAAGTCTTGCCACGTTACCCCTCCCCAAATTTCATGAAGGTTATGTCTAACAGTTGGATGAAAATATTTCAGATTGTATATGAAGCCCGCACACTGTACCCCATGATTGCACTAATGTACACAGCTATGATTTAATAAAAAAAAAAGTCTTGCCACGTTACCCTTCTGCAAAATCCTGTAACACCATACACTTTCCATATCATAGCACTTACTTCACACTATTGTCATATTTACGAAATGTTTAACATTCCCAGCCAGTAGTTCCTTAAGGAAAAGCACTACGTTTATGTTGTATAAAGGGTCTACTTCTAAAACTTCCGTTGAGTAAAGTATAAATGAACATTTTAAATGACAAACAGTGCAGATTATTGGGCTCTTTAGGGCGTCAGCCCCAAATAAAGGTTAGGAGGACCAGAAGATGACAGTGGTGGTAACAATTCATTAGTAAAGTGATGGCATTGTTGCCTGCTGGTCCAGTGCTGGACCTATGCTTGGTGCTTTCCATGAATTCTTTCCCTTAATCTCTATGACAATCCTACAGTGTAATTACCATTACTATTTTTAGTTTACAGATAAGGAAACTGAGGCTTGGAGACCTCATGTAACTGTTCATGTTTCTACAGCTAATAAATGGTGAGGTCAGGATCCAAATCTAAGCACCAGGCTCCCTTCGCCACTTGGCCATGACCCCTCCCAGTGAGGGGTAGAGGAGGACTTCAATGACTTGACCTCAGAATTTGATGGGCCAGTCAGAATAATTGTCAAGTTTAAGACAGAGTTGAAGGGAGCAGAGATAAGGGCAAATATACATCTACTAACTACTTTGCTGTTTATAATAATTATCAACTATTTCATACACTTCCACGAAACGAACGTCATTTTTTTCTTAAACTAAACAATCAAGGAAAAGAGAGTATCTGGAAAAGAGAAGTCCTTCCCAGTACAGAAAATTGGCACATTTGCTTTAGTTCTGCTCCAACTTACACATACATTGTCCTTACATCAGTGTGTGGGAAAGCTGGCGTTTGGAGCCACTGTCACTAGAGAAGTTACTAAGACTCAGTCCAGTTTTGACAAAAGGAACTGGCGACTGAGAACATGATTTAATTCCTCTGGGTTGTGTTATGTGAAAAGTGAACTCTTACAACTGCCTGAGGTCTAAGTTTTACAATCCATTTACTTTTTTCCCTTTATGTTGAGCATTTTTTTTCATGGAAACTTTATACCATTGTATGAGAATGATGCTTTAAGTCATTCACCCCTACCATATAAAAGTTCATGATGAGCTTCTTTATTTTTTAGATAATTTTTAAAGAAAATGAAAATGTTTCAGCTTGGCGCCTGTGACTTAACGGGCTGAAGTGCCAGCTGCGTACACCTGAGCTGGTGGGTTCGAATCCAGACCAGGCCCACCAAACAACAATGACGGCTGCAACCAAATAAATGGCCGGGCGTTGTGGCGGGTGCCTGTGATCCCAGCTACTTGGGAGGCGGAGGCAGGAGACTCACTTGAGCCCAGAATTGGAGGTTGCTGTGAGCTGTAATGACTCAGCACTCTATCCAGGGTGACAGCTTGAGGCTCTGTTTCCAAAAAAAAAAAAAAAAAGAAAAAAGAAAATGAAAATGAAAATGTTTCATGTGATTCCCCAAACTATTATGAATACGAAAAATCACCTGGGGGAAAAATATCTACACACCTAAGAAAACTCAAAACTTCATGAGAATAAATTTTTAACACATTAATTACAATTATAGTCAAATATCTGGGATCAGGTTTACACTTTAAAACATTGATAGAAGAAATATAAAAACTGCCCAAACACTTACTAAATAAATGCACTGAGGAAGTTTTTTATTAAATGTACATTTCACAACTGGAGGATGATGACTGAATTTATTGATTTCTTTTCGTAATAACTATGAATCTGCTTTAATGTGACATATGTATTAATTTGGGCAAGTATATTAATGTTCTTATTATGGTAGTAATAAATTTCCTTCTTAAATACGTTTTTAAAAGAAAATAGCCCATTTAAATGACAAATATCCAATAAACGGCATTGTGGAATTATAAACTAATTTATAGAAATTTGTGTACGTGCTCTGTGAATAACTCCACATTGAGATACAAAACACATGGAACCAAGAAATGCCAAAGATCTTGACTTTATTAGGACCTCACACCAATAATTAAAAATTGTCAGCTGTCATGCAAAGAATGTACCTCACCAATCTAAAATTCTAAGGCCTAGTTGATGGTTACACAGAGAGAAAAGACTATTGACATATGTCTGTGGATGTGCAAATGAATAGTTTAATTTTAGGTTTATAAATCTAGGCAGTGATAGGGTTGTGGGGCAGGGGTGGATGTTTGATTGCTCTGTTTGTTTTAGACAGCAGCATTCTGGATGCTCCTGCAGGCAGAGGAAAGACGCCTGCAGAGAATGGGGACTGACTCTGCTTGAGCAAGGCAACTAATGAGCAAGGACCCTAGGGAAGAGGTGTGGATGGGATCAAGATGATTGATAGTGGAAATGAAGGTCTCTAGGGAGTGAGAGAATTGATTGAGGAGATAAATTAGGACAGAATGAAGCCAGATGTTCCAAAAACAAATGTTATCTACCATATACTTTTAAGTAGGATTTTTTTTTCCCATTAAAATGCCTCGATCACACTTGGGGGTCATAGTTTCTAGCAATTACCATCAAGTGAATGCATTCAGAGCAGCCCCTCTTTGATACCAGGAACTCCACCTATATCAAAATCTATGCACACTCAAGTCCCACAGTGTGCTGAACTGAGGACAGGAATTATGGCCGTTCCCATAGATGGGTTCTGCATCATGGGAACACTGTATTTTCAATTTGTGTGGTTGAAAAAAAAAAATATCTGTCTATAAGCGGAATCATGTAGTTTAAACATGGTCAAGGGGCAAATGTATCTGTGAGTTGTGATTTTGAAAGCAGTCAAACTGCATTTCCACAATCCAGAATTCTCTCAATGGGAAGGCCCACTTTCTTAAAATGTATTCATGACTGAGCCATCTGTTTCTTTCAATCGGATCTTAAGAAAAGCAGCTAATCCAAACTGGGTGGTGACTTTAAATGATAAACTTTTATTCTGAATATACTGTTTTTGCACAAGATTTAACACAACATTTTCTGGGATTATAAATATTTTTATAACAGTATTATACAAATTTTTACAAAATGTTTTTTTTAATTAGGCTCGTTAATTTTCACAAAAGTGTCAAGAGAACATAATAAAGGGGAGAAAAGATCTATTGTTCACAAAAGCCATTTGGCCTTTTGCATGGACACACTCTGAGCGTTTCAATAAAAGTATCCTGAAAAGCAAGACCCAACAATCACACAGCACAACAAAAAAGAACAACTTCACCAAGTCACATTACAAACTCAATTGGCATCTATACAAGACAGTATCCCATTATAGGAATTTCTTTGAGATAATTATGCGAACTAGAAATAAGGAAATGAAGCTATTGATAAGCGTTGTCTATATCTTCACAATTCTGGAAATTTTCAACACTTGGTAGCTTGTTTTCTTGATGTGCTCTTTACAGAAATGTACACGGAATATTAACAATATTAACATTCTGCTATGGGAAACAACACGAGTTTCAGATAATAATGAAATATTTAACATTCTCAGCAAGTGAAATAGCCATTCTATTTCACACTTTTTAAAAGTCACAACATCCATTTGTTTTACTACGTCAGACTATATCATTAAACATTTTAGGGTGAACTAACATGATCAATGGAATAGCTGAAGAGTTTTTCATTAAGACAAAATTGAAGCTTTGGTGGAGACAGAGATCAAAATGAGATGTGAAATATTAGAGAGTGTCAAATAAGCAAGTAACACTTGGGTTGCAAAGGTCACTTAAAAGGGATACTGCCTATTTGAACCCCATAAGGCCAGTTTTAAAGTTAATAAAAGGAATATTATAGGAAAACGTACAAATGGCGGCAACACTGTTTTGTTTTTTCCAAGTTAAGCAATAACGCCTTAAGCATTAGAAACATGAAAAAAGATCATACTAAAATGTCATAGGCCCAGGACCTAAAAATCTCCTCAATCAAACTTGCTAACTATGTCAATGTTAAAAACCTGTTACAAATATGGACCACGACTGGTGTTTGGCAGTAATGCTGGTTGTTTAAATGAAGAAAAAAAAAATTAATGTGAAATTCCCTCCAGTTACTCAACACTAATGTCAGACTAATTTTGACTTTGTTTTCATGAAAAGCTACATGAGTGCAGCAGAAGTTAAACAATAAAAACAGTTTCTAAGCTTTTTTATTGATCCATTGTACTGTTTAGTCTTTGGAAATCAATATTATTACCAGGCTATAATTTAAGTGTTTGTTAACAAAACTCATAGAGAAGTAGTAAATTTAACATAACAGTTTGGTGGGATGAGTGTTCCTGTTTTTAAAAAAATGGATACTAACGGTGGTGCCTGTGGCTCAAAGGAGTAGGGCACCGCCCCATATGCTGGAGGTGGCAGGTTCCAGCCCAGCCCTGGCCAACTGCAAAAAAACCCAAAAAAGCCCTGTGTACTAAAAGTATGCAGACTTGTATCAGTCATGAGAACAATTTTTAGTCAGAGAGCAAGTTCTTACGCAATTTTTTATTATATAATGTGGCTGTCATAATATATAACCCTATTTTACAAGAAAACAAAGGGCCATAGTAAGACTCACGCATGTAAATCTGTTTTGATGGCCATAGAAATTAAATAGGATCCTGCCAAGAGATGCCACGTTTAACTGTGATTAGTACAACAATAATGTTGATGACAATGAATTATATAACTGACATTAGCCACAAAAATATATTTCATAGGTTGGAAACGTAATTTTAAGGTAGTTTGTTGTATGCTGGAAGCAATTGAACGTGTGTTTTAATGTGTCTTTTATATACACAAACTAACAATTTTATAGTTTAATATCCTCTTTCCAACACTTTCATGATTTAAAATAGTCTAGTAAAAGTTAATAAGTTTTAAATATCTAATTAACAAACAACATGATTTAAACATTGTTACTAGAGAAGTTCCATATTTTTTAAATCACTTTGGTGTTTTCTAAAATGTCAATTATGAATGACACTACAAAATCACAACAATGCATTAGAAACGGTAACTGATGTCGACTCTTAGAACAATAGTTCACAAAGTGATTCCATATCCCCCTCTCCCTATTCTAAATTAAAAAAAAATCTTAAATAAGAAAACATAGACAAAGGTACCCAGGGTATGTGGTGATGGGAGGAAATTACAAATGTATGCAAAGCTAAAGACAAAACAAATTTTATCTTTTAAACTATTTTAAAGAATTGTTTATATCTTTGATATGTGGAGTGTATTAAAGCATGCTGGATAATGTTAATAATTTTGACTTAAAACTGGTATGTAATAAAATTTCCAGCATACACACACACACACACACACACACCAATATTTGGCATGTTCAAAAAAAGAAAAATGCATATTACCATAAAAAGTATCTACATAATTTCAGCATCACAAAAATTTTTCATATTCCTGGAGTTACACATTCATGGTTTTTACCCTTTCTTCAAATACTTCTTAAAATAATTTTTAGAAGCATAAATAATATTCTGCTACCATATTAATTTATAATGAAATATTTGATTTACTACACTAATTATTTTCACCAATGAGGCTGTATAAAAACAATTTTTATTATTCACAATCAAGTATTCATGTGCATACATATAGATTCAAGGTTTCCTATTTGTTCAGATTATTGTAAAACCCTCATCAAATTGGATAGAAATTTTGGTCAAATGATCATACCATTTAAAATAGAGGGATAAAGCAGCAGTAGCAGAAACTTCTGGATCGTGTGTGCTACTAATGAAACGAACAAAGAGGAAACCTAGGATGAATCTTCACTGAGAACATATATGTACTTTTCAAAAAATAAATGTGTCAAATCTGATTTATGTACTTAAAATATCTGTACATAGGTTTTCAGGTGAAAGCACAGAATCTGTATAAAATCCATTAGTTCTCATTTCACCATTACCTAACCCCAATCATTCAACATTTACATAGTACAGTATATTCAGAGTAGTTTAACAACATTTTTAAAGATGACTTAAGTGCATTTACACTGCAAGGTTCAGATTCTTACATAACAACAATGTCACTCAGTTAACTCTTCAATGGACTACACTCTACAGAAAGAGAAAACAAATTGAAAATTTAAAATAGCAGCAGCATCATGCAAAATACCCTTGATAACCAAAGTTCATTGATCACAAGAAAGACATTTCCCCCTCCCCCCAACAAGCTTTTCTTAGAGCATTGTAAAATATCTGGCTAGCACTACATTACTGTACTGTGAAAAGAAGGAACGTCACATCAAAGCATTTAAGGGCTTGCTTACATTTATGAGAAATATGTCACATATTCAAATTTCACCCTCAAGCACCTTTAGTTTAATAGTTCCTTGGTTATTATCTTTAAGTCATTAATTTACCCCACCAAAATTTAATTGGCCATCAATTGTGTTTTGTCCTTGGCAGAGAAGCCGTTCTTCATAAGGCATTTTATTAATGGCGATTATTTTTTGGAGAAAATCAGCCATCATTTGTATTTCAGCAATTTAGACCAATGTTAATTCTCACATACACACGCTCTCTCTCTCTCTATATATATATATTTTCAATAATAACGGTTCAAAAGAAAAATTAACTTTAACAGAAGGATGAGTGAAGATAAAAATAACTTTTTTTCTCCCCTAGAGATAGTCTTGATAAAATTGCAGCAAGTCAAACTTCCAGCTTGAGATCAAGACATTTCTTATGACTCATAAACAATTGTATGGGGAGCCCTTATACATATAATCACCAACAATGCAACAATGAACTGTCAAACTCCCCCCGTCGAGCACATGTAGGATTTTGCTTTGATGTCATACACAGGAGATGCAGCATTCACACACAGTTAAGGGTCTGACACCCTGACATGCAGCCAGTGGGCCATGAGTCAGCGCCTTGGTGTTATGCCATGGTAGAGGCCCAGCTAATGTTTTGCTGATTCGACAGTTGACCCTATTTTAATGTAATTCAGGGGTCATGTTTTGGCAGGGTCTGGAGTTTAATTATGTAGATTTCGTTGGAGGAGGTCATAATAGGCAGGTTCTGCTGCCAGATACCAGCCAGAGGAGGACAAACTGGATTCCAAGGATAAACCACAGAGAGGGATTTAATCCAGAAACACCGCCACAGTCGGTATAATCCTCCTGTTGGAAAAATAAAAATACAAATCTTGAAACATATTTAGTAAGACATTTTTCTGAGTAATCCATAGATTTAGACCCGTCTGAACCCACCTTATAGACATGCTCTCATTGGAATCTAAATAAATTACATTTCTTAAATGTTATTGGTCTATAATTTTGTATAGAGCAATTTCCCTAGCACCCTTTGACAAATGCTTTTTAAGGGTTAAGTAGTAGATTCTGATGATTATGAAGAGAATACTTAAATAATAAGCATTATTTTGAGTAATATACCAACTTTAAATTAAAAATTGTCATAGTATCAAAAATTCTTACATACATATTTATAAATGCAAAAAAATCGGACAAACCTAATAGCATATTTTATTTATTCTCAATAATCATACTTTGAACAACAATGCTCCATGAGGAAAAGTTGGGGACTGGTAAATAAATAAATTTAAGAAGGAAACTTCTACTTCTTGTATTTAATTTCTAAGGTTGAACATCCACTGCATATATGGCATCTGGGCCTTCACCTAGAATTAAAGTAAAATGAATACTAAGGTATTTGAACCATATACAATGAAAGGATACTCCAAAAGCATATGTCACAAATAATGAAGTCAGCTAGAAACAGGTTTATTTAGGCAACTGTGAAAAATTAGCAACACGTATCCTCACAATTAGACCAATGTTCATTCTCATTAACACTGAGAATGGCTTCTCCACAGTCTATTGGTGGCTCATTTGGTTTCCTACTAATGCAAAATTATTCTTTCTCTTTTATTCCTAGGTCCCACATTCTTTAATTTGTCTTCATATAGTGAATGTCATTTTAAAAATGTCACATTTATTCTCCTAAGTATCTTATTTAGTAAATAAGTTTTGTTTTATATTTTAAGGCAAAAGAACTCTTTTTGTTTGTTTGTTAAAGAGAAGACCAAGATGGAAAAGAAAAAACAAAACAAAACAATGCTATAAAGAATAATTTTGTTTTTCAAAAGCTGACTCCCAAATCTAAACAGACTCACAAAATAAATTCTTAGTCCTCATCCTCTTTGACCTTTCAGGAGCATTCGGCAAGGTAGGGCATTCTATCCTTGAGATACTTGCTTATGTATTTCTGACTAACACGTGTTCCTGGTTCTTCTGGAAACTTGTGGTTCTGTCCTTGGGTTGACCTCCTTTTCTTCACGCTTCCTATGTTAGAAGCATTAGACCTTCTAACATAGGAAGACATGTTCGACCTTTCCAACGGTTAGTTCTCTCTTCTCTTCCTCTCTTCCTTCCTTGTTTCTTCTTCCTGTTTTTTTGTTTTAATTTCAGTCTTGCTCTGTTGCCCAGGTAGAGTGCATCAGCGTCATCATATCTCCCAGTGACCTCAAAACCCAGGACTCCTGCAATCCTTCTACCCCAGCCTCCTGAGTAGCTGGGACTATAAGATCATGCCATGACACCCAGCTAATTATTCTAGTTTTAGCAGAGACCAGGTTTTGCTCTTGCTCAGTCTGGTCTCCAACTCCTGGGAGCAAGCAATCCTCCTGCCTCAGCCTCTCAGAGTGCTAGGATTACAGGTGTGAGTCACAGTGTTCAGCCTCTCTGCTTTCTTTGTTTGTTATTCTCAGGTGATCTTATCCAGTTCCTTGGCTTTAAATTTCATCTATTTCCTAGTAACTCACACTTTTCTATCTCCAGCCCCAAATTACCCACTGGCCTTCATATTCATTGATTTCTATCACCTCTACTCTTGTGTGTCTCATGGAGACATCAAACTTAACTTGCTCTAAAATATTATTCTCTGCATATCAGTAAATGGTGGTTTAGAGTCATAGGTCAGCTCAAAGACTGCAAATTCTCTGCGGCCCTGTTCTTTTTCTTAAATCTAATCTATCCTCTTAACTCTAGCGTCAAACTATATCCCTAAACCTACTCAGCACTGTAGCCCCAAGTCACCATCACTTTTTGCTGTATTTGCTATACTGCAAAACTTGCCTCACTTGTTCTACTGCATCCACTCGGCTCTTCACCAATAAGCAGTCATCTTGAAATTATAAATCAAATCATTTTACCTTCTGGATGAAATATCTCAGCATTTTCAGAATAAAGTCCAAAATCTTTACCAAGGCCCACAAGGCCTTAGTGGGCTGGAGCCTGGCTGCCTTCCCTTCTCTCTCTTCTCTCACCTTCCATCCTCCCACCCACTCTTCTCCAGTCACACTGGCCTCCTCTGCAACAGGCCAGGGGGCTTCCGACCTCGGGCCTTTGCACTTCCTCTTCTCTTTGCTCAGATACTTTTCAGAGGGTCTAGTTACATTTGAATTTCAGATTTATATGAATCATGGATTTTCTGGTATACATATATCTCAAGGATCTCACAAGTAGAAGAGTGGCCAGATACTCAGCAGGTGTCCAGTATTTGATGAATGAACATGTGGGACTCAAGGCCGCGCACGTTAACTGTTCAGTAATACTACAAACAAAATGCTAACTTAGGGCCCCAATTGACACTTAACCAAAAGTCCTCCCTAGTTCTGGCTTCGTATTAATTTGGTAGTACAAAAATTTGTGTATTAATGATATATTTTGTCAAGGAAATTATAACTGTAAAACATACCATTTTATTATAGGAATGTGTTACAGAAGGAAAAATATTTTGGCTCTTCATTGTTTTTCTACCTGGGGGTTTTGTTTTGTTTGCTTTATTTCCACTGTGTGTGAGGATGAGATGTGTCTGTTCTACTTTAAGAAAAAGGGAGTGGACATGAATTATTTGGGGTCCCTGTGGTCTACACGTGGATTCACACCGAAAAATCTGCCTCTTCAGTTTCCAGATTATGTTTTCTCACGTGTTTTAGCTGCATCTAGCTTATTTTCATAAAAGGATTTCCAGTCACATCATGAGATACATTCTAGAATTATGTTTAGTCACAAATGTACAGAAGTGGGATAAACCTCAGCATGTGACGCCATGACCAGATATATCAATCTAATTTCTAAAGATTTGTCATAGTAGAAAATAACAGATTAGTACTTGCTTCAGTTTAGCACATTAAAATAGAAAAAGGATGTAGTGCCAATTCATATATATATTTCTTTTAAAATATGCATATAAGACTAATTTTACTAGCCTTCCTCACATGGCACGTTTCTCACTAGGCTCTATTAATAAACATATGTGCATCGAATTAATTCAAGTAACGGAATTCTTTATTCCTTTTCTTTCTCATGACTCATTAAAAGAGGGGAAAAAAAAAAAATCTCAACCATAGTTCCCATTTCCATGAGTTTGCCCCAAGGCTTGCTGTAAGAGATCAGACATAGTAGTAACCAAAATCTTTTCATTTTGCTGTTGTTAAACCAGTACTGCTAAACTCTCACTTTGCCTTTTTTCCTCCAATCAGAACCTGGGATAACTAATTGTAAATAGTAAGAGCTCAATGATTTTGAATTTATTTAAGTAAATTTAGAAATACAGTTTTCCAAAAGGTAGTATTCTAGTCATAGCTAAGAAATTTTTGTATTTCCCCCCCAATAGCTATTATTTAATTTCCTTCAAAGATAAATCATGGTGAAAACAATCAACAAATATTGGGTAACTTCTGAATTTAGGTAAGTCTGTAATAAAGATGACCCTAGCAACTTAGTAGAAAATTTATATTTAAAAGTTTTTAGGCAGGTGGACACCATACAATAGGAATAATGACCCTAAAAATAATTCATTCTCTTACATGACCTTCACATCCTTACTACATTTACTCATGAGATAGATATTCACTTTTAAATGTAGATAGATTAATACACTTACACATTTATTTCTGCATATTCATTTTTCATAAACTCAATAACAGGTTTTATAATTTGGGTTATCATAAAATAAACTTTGTCAATGGATAGGTTACTGTATTACTTTATTTTCTTCTTTTATTAGTAAACTTTAGCTTTTTCATTTGTTTATATTTTGTTGTACTTTTTTTTTTTTTTTTTTTTTTTTGCAGTTTTTGGCCGGGGCTGGGTTTGAACCTGCCACCTCTGGCATATGGGGCTGGCGCCCTACTCACTGAGCTACAGGCGCTGCCCTTTTGTTGTACTTCTTTATGGATTAAGTCTTCACAAAATCTGTATAAAAAGATTTCATTTGAACACTTGTGTTTTGAGAAACTCCTTATGGGCTGGAGATCCATAATTGTATACTTATAATTTACATCCCTTTGGACTTCACAAAGTGCAAGAATCTTTTACCCTGAGTCATTTTTATTTTTTATATTTTTAATTTTTATTTATTTATTTATTTTATTTCAGATTAATGTGAGGGTACAAATAGGTTACAATGTCTGCATTTGTTAGGTCCTATGACAGTTGTGCCCTGTACCCAAGAGGTGTGCCATATATCCTTACATTGGGGGAGCACACCAATCACCCTTCCTTGTTCTCTTGTCCCCTCCCCAAACTTGAATTGGATTGAGTTTTTATGTCAGCATGTATTAGATCGTCTACTGACTTCATATTAGTATTAGATATATCGGATACTTGCTTTTCCATTCTTGTGATGATTTAATAAAAAGAATGTGTTCCAACTCCATTCAGGTTAATACAAAAGATGTAAAATCCCTACCTTTTTGTGGCTGAATAGTAGTATACATCTACCACAGTTTATTAATCCATTCTTGGGTTGATGGGCATTTAGGCTATTTATACACCTTGGTGACTGTAAATTGAGCTGTGATAAACTATCTAGTGCAATGTCCTTATGATAAATGATACTTTTTCTTCTGGGTAGATGTCTAGTAATGGGATTGTGGGATCAAATGGAAGGTCTATTTTGAGTTCTTTGAGGATTCTCCACACTTCTTTCCAAAGAGGTTATATTAGTATGCAGTTCCGCCAACAGCGTAAATGTGTTCCCTTCTTTCCACATCCATGTCAGAATCTGTAGCTTTGCGACTTTGTGATGTGGGCCATTCTCACAGGAGTTAGGTGGCATTTCAGCATGGTTTTTATTTGCATTTCTCTGATGATTAGGGATGGTGAACTTGTTTTCATATGTTTGTTAGGCACTCGTACGTCTTCCTTAGTGAAGATTCTGTTTGTGTCTCTTGCCCAGTGGTAGATGGGATTGTTTGCTCTTTTATGTTGATTAATTTCTCTGTAAATATTAGTTTCAACCCATTATAAGATTTGTGACATCCAAATATCTTTCCCATTCTGAAGGTTGTCTATTTGCTTTAATTGTTGTGTCCTTAGCCATGCAGATGCTTTTCAGCTTAGTTAAGAGCCATTTGTTTATTTCTGTTATTGTTGCAACCCTGAGTCATTTTTAAATGCATTATATTACCTCTTATAGACTTCAGTTACACTGCCATTCCACCTGTCCTGTGAGTTGAACCTGATCCAGCACAAACTGCTGGTTTTAGCCAAACTACACTAAAGCTTAGAAGGTCCACTTTGACCTTTATTGGTCCCAATGTGGGGAAAAAACTGACAAACAACCAATGTTCGGTATTCACAATTAGTTCCAACTTTTAATATTTCCTTTGATATCATCATACTAACATTCAAACTGCATTACCTAGATTCACTGTTCTATACTTGTAACTGAGTCTTTAAATAGTGAATCCTAGTCTTAATATAAAATTTACATCATCTATATCATTTTCAAGACTAGTCATTATTTACTCCCCAATGATGCAATAAATTAAAATATCTTAATTCATGTTCTGAAAATCATTACATTAAAATATATTGATCCTATCCAGTTGAACCCATGGTAATACTTAACTATTTTCAAGATAAATTTATCATTATGGTGAAAAAGAAAACTATGAAAGGAAAATTCAAAATTTTGGGTTTTGAGGGGTTAGATGGAGAAAAAGTTAAATTCCTTGTTGCCTATAGAATTTAATGGTTAAAAGGGAGCTAGCTTATTCAAAGTAGTGTTTACATATTTTTGAGTCCAAATGATAGCCTGAAAATATTCTAAAAATTTTGTAATTGAGAGAAGTAAACTTTTGAATCAAACGTGAAAATATATGGTCCTTGTCTATAGAATATAAAATAATTTGGTACCTTATGCTCTAGTTTGCTCATTTCTATCATGATCACACCTGGAAACAATTATAGAAACAATTTGTTTCTTATGTGATACTTGTCTGATATAAGTGGTTGAGTACTTATGTACATCTTTAAGGAATCAATGAATAAGATCTAATATTCAGTAGAAGAATGGGTGACTACAGTTAATGTATTATATGTAGTAAAATAGTTAAACATAGAATTGGAATGTCCCTAACATAAATGATAAATGCTTGGGATGACACATACCCTAATTACCGTTATTTGGTCATTATATATTGTATCAAAAATCCTATACAGCTCATAAACTATTATATATCCATAATAAATAAAAATAAAACCCTTTAAAAAGTAGTAATGTTTTAGTGCCAGTACCAAGTTGTTTTGATCACTATCAATTTGTAGTATAGTCTGAGGTCTGTTAGTGTAATTTCTCCTGCTTTGTTTTTATTTCTGAGTAATGTCTTGGCTATTTGAGGTTTTTTCTGATTCTATATAAAATGATGTATTACTTTTTCAAGATCTTTAAAGTATGACAATGGAGCTTTAATAGGGATTGCATTAAAATTGTGTATTGCTTTGGGTAGTATG
>CAUYON010159368.1:0-23452 GCA_963573935.1 Arctocebus calabarensis | reverse complement strand
GTCAGGGAGGGCCAGGAGGGCACACGGAGGCTGCCAGGGGGGTCCGGGACGGCCGGGATGGCGCAGGGAGCCCAAAGGGGGGGTCAAGGAGGGCCGAGATGGCCCAGGAAGCCCAAAGGGGGGGTCAAGGAGGGCCAAGATGGCACAGGGAGCCGAAAGGGGGGGTCATGGAGGGCCGGGATGGTGCAGGGAGCCCAAAGGGGGGGCTCATGGAGGACCAGGATGGCACAAGGAGGCTGAAAGGGAGGTCAGGGAGGCTGAAAGGGGGTCAGGGAGGGCCGGGATGGCTCAGGGAGCCCAAAGGGGGGGGTCAGGGAGGCTGAAAGTGGGTCAGGGAGGGCCAGGATGGCACAGGGAGTTTTTCTAGTACTTTCCAGACATCTGTATGTCAGAGAAAAAGTTCATGATTCATCAGCTGGAGATGTTGGGTCTTGGGTTCTGGTACTGCCACCTAAGATTTTTTCTCCACTAGCTGTCAAGCCAGATAGAAATCCCACATGGGAGTCTAACGAGAATTGCCTAAAGGCGCAGGTCTGACTTCACTTTCACGTGAGCTGTTGCCTTAGCTGTTCATCTGTGAACTTGCTTCTTTCTTGTGTTCCCCTGGATAGGCTCCTTTTTTGAGGAAACAAGGCCTCTTTAGCAGTAAAGTTCTTCACTCCTTAAAATAACATATCAAAAGTTCCTAAACCTCATTTTGGGGGCCAGGGCTTATAACTAGGAACCCGATGCATAACTGGTCAATAACCTGGCTGCCCCATTCCAGCCTAGCTAGTCCAATAATGACTGGAATACAGCAGAAACAAAAAATTATTAAAAGTAAAACCCTGTAGTAATTAAGCTTGATCTTCTTTATAAATTTATGTTCTAGATAAGTACAAAACCATTAAACCAACATCATGGTGTATCTTTTATTTCCTTTTTTTTTTTCTTTTGTGGAGACAGTTTTGCTCTGTCGCCCCAGCTAGAGTGCAGTGGCATCATCATAGCTCACTACAGCCTCAGAGTCCTGAGCTCAGGTGATCCTCCTGCCATAGCCTCCTCAGTAGCTGGGACTACAGCTCAATGTCACCATTCCTGGCTAATTTTTCTATTTTTTTTGTAGAGACAAGTTCTCAGTCTTGTTCTGTCTGGTCTCAAATTCCTAAGCTCAAGTGATCCCATCTTGGTCTCCCTGAGTGCTAGGATTTATTTTCTTTAATTACTGGTACTGCAACTGTAATATTTTATGGAACACAATTGATCACTGCCATTGCTTTCCCCTAGTGCAACAAAGGCTTCCTCTTCCTCCTTTCTCTTCACCTCTTCCTCCTTTTAAACTAATGTTTCATGTCTTTATATTTGAAGAAGGTTCTTGCTCCACAAACATGTCTTGAAATTGAACTCTTGATGAAGAACGAACCTTGTTTCTTAAATGGTATTTGGATTCAATGACAGGATGTATTTAAGGATTTCATTTCAGAATTTTGATTGAGAATAAAAGATTCTCTATGAAATCAAATATTCTTCTGACACAGCTAACCACCTAGATTCCGAACAGATTAAATTTATGCCTTAAGTTAAAAAATTAGTTTTGTGCTTTTCTGTCAAAAGTATGAAAGAAGTTCAGTAAGGGGATGGCCCATAAGCCTTCTATGTCTAGGGAAAACTCAAGCAGATGGTCTTTGAGGCATTTGTCAGTAAACACATATAAAAATCAAAATAATGAATAAAAGACTTACTAAGTTATTCAAAATTACCACATTAGATTACTGAAAAGGTTTTTTAAAAGGCATTTCCTGATGTTTCCAAAGAACTTCCATGACAACTTCAAATGCTTCAATGACCAAGCTCTTCTAATTCTACGCAATTTTCTAAGGAAATATTTATGATTCAGGCAAGTACACAAGATGTGATATTCATCACAATATGGTTTATAAATAGGGAAAAATTGAAAAATTGAAAGCAATCTAAATATTCAAAAGCAGGGTTTTGGTTACATAAATTATGGTAATCAGCTCAATGGAAGGCTGCCTAAGCATAAATAATTACATAGCTCTACATTTCTGAGGCATTATATTTTTGATGTAATAACAAGTTAAAAAACAAAGGGCCACAGAACTGTAGATGATAATCCAAATTAGCTCATATATAGGTAGTCCCCCATATAGGAGGGGAAAAAAATCTGGGGAAAACATAACCCCTCAAATACTGCAATCAACATAAGGAAAAAAATTCCTTCTATGAGTTCTTCTCTGTCTCATTCATTACTGAGTAATATTGAACAGACCATTTACATAGCACCTTTTTCTTTTTACAAAGGGATTGACTTTCTCCATTCCCTTTGGAAATCCGTGGGTATAAAATACTAACATGCTCTGGGGTGTTTTCCAATACTGACAATCGACTCTTAGAGAGAGTAGACACCATCTGGGTGTTCAACAATTCATTTCTAGCACTGACAATCCAGAGTTAGCCTAGACCTACAGCTTATAGGCTCTGTCAGACAAAACTGCCCTCCACTTCCAATGCCAGCAGCAAGTCCTGGGCCTCCTCCACTCCGGACCAATCAGCTAGCAACATATCTGCAGTTCCGCAAAGCCCTTCTCAGATCCTTTAGCTAGAATGGCTCGTGGAACTCAGGAAGATGCTTTGCTCTTATTTACTAACTTATTATAAAGGATAAAAATGAACAGCTGGCTAAGGCAAGGTCTGGAAGGGCACAGAGCACAGGACCTTCTGTCCCCATCATGTAGATGGGCATACCAATTCGGAAGCTCACCAAATCTCATTTCAGGAGTTTTTACAGAGTTTAATCTCCAGTCCTCCTCACTCTCTGCCCCTCTTCCTGGAGGTTGGCCGGTGGTGGTGGGGGGGTGTGGGTTTGAAAGTTCTAGTCCCATTGTTAGTTGGTCTTTCTGATGACCAAGTCTCATCCTGAGGCTACAAAAGTGTCCCCTTAAATCTCCTCATTAGCATAAACTCTGGTGTAATCAGGTGACACTTATTATGAACAACAAAAGATACCAAGATACCATACTCGCTTGGGAAATTCTAAAGGTTTTAAGAGCTCTGTGCTAGGAACCAGAGACAAAGACCAAATACATTTCTAATTAGGAATGATCACTAATTGGACATTGCTGTAGAAAAGGGAAAGGGGTAGGATTTTCCACCTGTAACCACACCAGACCAATCCGGTTCAACTTTTATTTTTGCAGTTTTTGGCCAGAGCTGGGTTTGAACCCATCACCTCCAGCATATGGGGCCAGCATCCTATTCCTTTGAGCCACAGGCACCACCCTGGTTCAACTTTTATGTAACAAAGTTGTAAGTTGCTTTTCAGTTGCCATGGACCCCCAACAGGTGCAACTGAAGTGCTTGGACCCAGGAGTGGGGAGTAAATTAAAAAGAGCACACTGCCTGGCAGATACAGGGTCCAACCAGAGCAAGTCCTGGCGTCACCCGTGGCAGGGTTCAGTCAGGGCACCGTTCCTGGCATCACCCCCTCACAAGATGCTATCTGATCACACCTCTGACTATAAAACCAAGCCTAGGCCTCTTGTTCGGGGACTCATTGCCTACCTTGGGTGCTCCCTACTTGGGCCAAGTAATAAAACCCCCTTGGTATAACCAATGTGGCTCTGTCTACTGGCCTACTATCCACCAAGTCAACAACCCAACCCCCTCTGAGAGGTAACACAACCTCACTATGAGTAAGACACAACTCCATGTGCTGTATAATTGTACAGAAAATAACATTTTTAAAGACTATCCTCTCTCTTTTACCTGTAAGGGCCCTGTGATCATCCCTGTACAGACTTTCCTTTGAGTGACTAGGAAAAGGGCAACTCTGTACATTCCAGCAAATTCCTTTTCTTCTTCTTATAAAAACAAGTAATTCTTGAAAGTGGTCCTGAGCCTCTAAGTGAGGATCATGAGAAATGGAGCCTGGAGAGGAGATTGTAGTGTTTGTTACATGGGCGTTCAGGTGCAGGAAACACAAAAGCAATAAAACATCGATTAAAAACACAGCTGGGCCCCAGACTTCTGCTAGGAGCTTCGTACACATTTTCTTCCTAGTGGATATTTTACTGTTTACTTCTCCTGCAAATTACACTGTCATTTTACCTAATTATAACCCTTATTGATTACACTATAATTTTTAATGGTAGGCTTCTACTTCTTGGTGGTCAACTAAAAAATTTCTTAACTTTCCATGTTGTGAGATGGGAATACAGTACGGCGTCTGCACCTTTTCTTCTCCTCTCCTACCACTTAACTTCGGACAACTTGACCTTTACTTTTAAAATACAGAGAATTTAAAAAGCACCAAAGTAGAGAGAATGGTACAATAAACCTCGACATGCCCATTAATTCAATAATTATCAACTCAGGGCCAGTTTTGTTCCATCTCTAGTTCCACCTACTTCTCTTTCTTATATTTTTTTTCTTTTCTCAAAAATTTTAATAGATTTAGGGGGTACACATTGCACTCCATTACATGTATCTATTGTGTAAGTGGCTAAGTTTGGGCTATTGTACCTATCACCTGCATAGTGTACGTTATATGTCATAGATAATGTTTCATCTCTCATCCTCTCTTTCTTCCCACCTTGTGAATCTCCAAAGTCCATCAGACCATTGTGTGTGTCCTTCTCTAGCCCCAACTTATAAGTGAGAACATGCAGCATTTATTTTTCTCTTTCTGAATTACCTCACTTAAAATAATAACCTCCATTTCCATCCAGGTTGCTGCAAGGGACATTATTTCATTCTTTCTTGTGTCTGAGTAGTATTTGGTGGTATAAATACACCACATTTTCTTTATCTGCTCCTCAGTTGACAGGCACTTAAGTTGATTCTTTATCCTTGTGATTGTGAATTGTGCTGCCATAAACATACAAGTGCAGGTATCTTTTTTATATAATGATTTCTTTTTCTTTGAGTAGATACCCAGGAGTGGGATTGTGGGATGGAATGATAAGTCTACTTTCAGTTCTTTGAAAAATTTCTGTACTGATTAGAAGGTACTTTCAGCCCTTTAACAGTTGAGAATGCTAGAGTTTAGAGAAGTTCACTTGCCTGAGAGTGTAAATGAGAAACAGGATTTGAATCCTGATGTGATTCCCAAATTCTTAAACATTTCAATGAACTACAAAGAGCCAAAGGCAAGTTTGCACCCTGGGGCCACTCTTCTTACCCCATGTCCCCAGATCCAAAAGTTTGTAATGTAAAATTTGTTCTTCTCACACAAAAGCATGTGATCTGTCCCTTTTTGCAGGTGTTCAAGTTGGAAATTGATGATCTGCTGATGTGCAGGAAGTGGTGTCTTTTGGTCAAGTAATTTTCTATCCTCAGAACCCTCCATGAGTCCCCATCAATGCATCAGCTAGGATTTGGTCTGGCTGCATGTGATAGGCAGCCCATGAAAATGCAAGGGGTTATTTTTCATTCAAAATGCTTTTGGAGGTAAGTAGTTCAGGGAGGTGTGGTAGCTCTGAGGTCATCAGGATCACCTGCTCTTCCCATCTGTCTGCAGCTATATCCACAGAATTTTGTTTCCATACTCAACTTTCCATAGATCAACTTATGGATCTAGATGTTTGCTGGAGAATCTAATAACAGAAAGAGTATGCTGAGCATGGTGGTTCACAGGGTGGTTGTAATCCCAGCTACTCAGGAGGATTACTTGAGGTCAGGAGTTCAAGACCTAAAAAATTTTTTTTTAATTAGCCAGACATGGTAGGATGTAATCCCAGTTATTTGGGAGGTTGATCCCTTGAGTGCAGAAGTTTAAGGCGGTGGTGAGGTATGTCTACGATACTGCATTCCAGCCCAGGGTACAAAGTGAGACCTCACCTAAAAAAAGAATGCAAAAGGGAAAGGGAGGGAGGGAAAAAAGGAAGGAAGGAAGAAAGGAAGGAAGGAAGGAAAGAAGGAAGGAAGGAAGGAAAAGGTAAAAGGGATCTGCCCAACTGTCTACCTCCCTTTAAGAGTTTTCCTGAAAGGTACACATAACATTTCCATTTATACATCATTGACCAGATCTTAATCCCACAACCATACCTAACTGTTGTGGACACCAGAAAATATAGTCTTTTATTTGAACAAATTGCTGCCACCAATGTTATAGGAGTTCTTTTACCAATGAAATATAAGAAGGATATGATATCTGAATCATGAATAGATTTATATCTGGCATTAGCAGATGCTAGCGCCATCCTAATTAATTGGTCTTCTATCTGATTCTTTGGATGCTATTCCAACATCTTATGTCTATCTCTTCTCATCCTGTTCTCTCTGTCCTCATGGGATTCATTCCCTTTCCTCTGCTTTCTACCATCAACCTCTTACCCATCCTTTAAAAACTCTTGATGCACTGCTTGTCCCACGAAATGATTTCTGATCTTTCCAACTGATTTGATCACTTCCACCTTTGAACCCTCACACTGCTGACTTAAACTTCACCACATATTACCTTTGTCGTATCATTCCACTGCTCTAAACTTTCAATATCTTCTTATTTCCTCATAGAACAGGTCTAAAACTTATTCAAGCAGTAGGGAAGCAAATAGTCTAGTTCTTGAGAAAACACCACAACTGGAGATACGTTAAATTATTTAATTGATTCAGTCAACAAATAATTGATGAGCTCTATCATGTGTCAAGCACTATGCTAGGTGTAACATCTGTTTATTTAAAAGTAAGAAGCTGTCAGAGCAGTGTGATAGGTCTTTCTGATTCTTTGTTAGACTTTATTTACTATTTTTAATGTAAGGTATTCTTGTGTCTTAGTGCTTTTTTTTTTTTAGCTAAGCAATAGTAAAAATCAAAGATTCCAAGAAAACATGTATAGAAAAAGGTCATAGATGGAATATTTTCCCCATTGATTAACTTTTCTCTGTAAATTAGGAAAAATACAGTGACTATTTGATTTTAACAATAAAATCCCTTGGTGCGAATACAGGTATATTCACTTCACAAGATCCTAGCCAGATAATCACTGCAGCCAGCCTAAACTCCACCCTTTCAATGTTCTCTCTAATTTACGTAGCAGGCAGTGCTGGAGTTACAAATATCCAACTTACATACAACTTGCACTTAAGAATGGAGTCTGTTATAGTAAGTCCCCAAGTTACAAACACCTGACAGATGTTGGGCTCACACTTAGAGAGGTTACACTTAAAGGTAATAGGCAAATGCACCTGTTTCAACTTAAATATGAATTCAGCTTACAAGCAAATGTATATAACCTAGATAAATACTAATTAATATTTATCTCTAGCATCAGACCCATCTTGGCTTCAAAACCAGAGCCTGCATGTCAGCTGCTCATTTCTTTTTTAAGTCAATAAAGAAGTGACCACCTTTCTGAAGAAGATGGGTAACAAGCAAGAGCAGAATGTGCAGAAGAGAATTGCAAATGGCCAGCAAATTTATGGAAACTATTGATTCATCACAAGTCAAAGAAAAACAAGTTAAAATGAAAAATAAAATATTATTTTCCCCCAAATTGGTGGATGAAATTGAAAAAATGGTAGTATCTAATGTTTGATTGTAGGAGGGTACAGAGCTGTGATATACAGCTTGTAGGAATATAAATTGTGAGAGACTGAACATGTATATGTCAATGGACAATGGCCAGACTATACATAAAAATAGAGCCTGGACTCACAATCCACAACAACCTACAGCAGCCTGCCCAGGAACCCAATCTCTAAGGGCTAGGAAGGCAGCCTACTTTAAGTTAAACTTGTAGGAAGTCAGACAGCTATCTGTCATACCCTTCCAGGAAGCTTAACACTATAACCTCTGTTAACAATCAGCCCCAAAGAACCAGGACTTTATTAATAATTGACAGCTTGTCTAATTTTTGCCCCCACTTCCAAATTAAGACCAACCAGAGAAAACCAGACAGGCACCTCTAACAATCACATAGGATGCTCCCCTTTGAGTTAGCTCTCCCACTGTTTCCCCATGCCAACAGCCTAGTGTTGGGGCACACCTGAAGCCTTCTCTTTTCCCATGATAAGGCCTTCACACTCCTCTGCCTACCTTTGAGTCTCTACCAAATGTAAGGGGTGGTGTCTGACTCCCTCGCTATAGCAAACTCAGAAGAAATCCTCGATGGCTTTTCTCATTTGGTCAGTCTTTATTTCTGTAATTGAAATACCTTTAATTATAGCATCTTCCAAAATTATGCACAGGGATGTTCATGAGTATGCTCAAAGTATACAACAAAAAGAATCATTATATGACTTATGTTTTTTTCAGAGAATGGCATTATATAATGTGTAACATTAAAATCATGTTAAGAACAATATTTTACAATGTTATTGCAAAAAAACTTGAAGTATGACTAAGTGAAGACAGCAGATGACAAAACTTGATAATATGATTTTTGTTGGAAAAATCTTTAAGTAAATACAGACAAAAAGGAAGAGAGGAAAGGAGAAAGAGAGACAGAAAAAGGAGAGAAAACAAAGAAAGAAATATATCCAAGAATGATGATCTGAATGGAGGAATTATGAGTGTTTTTAAGACTTTATTTTATAATTTTTCATTTTTTTTCTAGTTGTCTAACATGAACTGTAGAGAACCTAGTGTGTTTGCTCAGGGACCTTCCCAATAAACTGTATCTTAAAGTGACACATAGAATATTAAAGGTACCAGGGTTCAGTGGGTACAGTTCTTGTAAAATAAGCAAAGACTTGCTAAAATTACTATAGATAACATCAATATTATTTTAACTAATTTAGAAGAGAGAATTAATTAAATAAAGGCTGAGATGATTGCTTAGAATCAGTAGCATAATGTGGTGTAATTCTGCTTGTCATTAGCTATCAAGAAAGACCTTTGCACTGAAAAAGGTAGCAATCTAAAAGGAATGGAAGCCAAGATTAAGAAAAGACTCTATTAAATAGAAAGCATTCTCTAAATCTTTTTTCTATAAAGGATATAGAAGTGAATTTTTTTAACTTTTCATTTTGTTGATTTTTCAAGTTTCTTAAATTTAGAAATACCATTTTATATTGGAAAATGTTGAAAGCAATCATATCGTTTAAATAATGAAATTAAGTTATCACTATGAGTAAAATGGCTATAATTTATTGTTAGTAAACTATTTCAGACCTATACAACAAACTTAAGAGACAGATCCTTAAAACTAGTGAACTGATCTACAAATATAATGTTTGAGGTCTGGTTTCTGCAGTTTATTAACAATTTTTAGGTCTTAAAAACTGAAAATGGGGAGTTAAATCTTACCTTTACCTTCATAACTTGAGGTTGGGAGACGGTGAACTGATGATGTGCAAGAAACAAGTCAGTAGATCTGAGGTAGAAGCAATGACTATTAAGCTGCCCACTTCTCAAATTTTAATGTATTAATAGATGCATATCACCTGGGAATATTATTAAAATCTAGATATAGTTTAGTAAATCTCTCAAAGGCCTCCAAATTCTTCATTTCCGACATACCTTGAGTAGCCAGAAGATACCTCCTAGATAAGGGAGCCTCAAACTCTCATTTCACATGAGAAATCTTGGGGCTCAGAGGTCACATGAGTTTCATCCTGTCCACTGGCCCAGTGTGGCCCTGTTAGCCTGCAGTAGGTTTCTTCCTCTAGTTAGTCTTTCCATATCTGCGTCTCATCATCTTTCTGGTCTGTCTAAAAGGAAACTGTAATAGAGGCAACGCTCATTACATTTCATTGTGATCAAGACAGTATGCTGAATGGGAGGCAAACTTGGGGAATCCAGAGTCACTGAGGAACATCTTCAGTAAACTTCTGCTACATCTTCATTTAGATCCTTAATACCTTTTTGTTTGTTTGTTTTAGACAAAGTCTCACTTCGTTGCCTCTGATAGAGTGCTATGGCATCATAGCTCACAGCAACCTCAGACTCTTGGGCTCGAGCAATTCTCTTGCCTCAGTCTCCTGAGTAGCAGGGACTATAGGTGTGCACCAGATCTCCCAGAGCAGAACCCATATGGTAGGTGAAAAGGATGTGTCCCTTAAGGAATGTAGGAAGACTCATGCAGCACGTAGACCCAGGGAGCTCCAGCTGCTAAAAAAAGAAAAGATAGTGAAAGAACCAAGCTGACTCCATTTTGTTAAAACTAACTCATTTTGTTCCACAGCCTTTCACTAATTCTACCTTGCCTCATAGCCTTTCGCAGCTACACATCAAAGGTTAATTTATGGCTGCATAGCAAAGAGGCAATTTATACCCGAATACCAAAGGTGATAGGCAAACAGCTTCCTCCCCCACCCAGGGCTCCAGTATGTCCACCCAAGAGATAAGGGTGCCTAACCCAGGCCAGCCTGGTAGTAAATATTTCCCCAGGCCAATTATCCCAGAACAGACATTGACCAGGCCCTCATGCCCCCCTATCAGCTCTCCCCATCAGTTTGCACCCAACACCCTTTCCCCTTTGTTCCTTTCTGTACCCTTAAAACTGCTCTTCCCTCTGTGGGTGAGGCTTTTCTGCTATCCTGCCATGTCAGGAGCAGACGCCCTTGGCTAGCTAATAAGTTTTTTTGCCTCTTGCTTTTGCATCAGACTTGGTTAATGGGTGATTTATGGGAGGGACCCCTAGATTTAGGCACAACAATAGCAAAGTCAGCAATGAAATCAGAGAGTCACAGCCCTGGCAAGGGGCCTCGGAGGCCAGGAGGAGTTATGAGGAAGACCACTAGCCCAAAAGCAAAGAGAGAACCCAACATTTTGTGAAGTCCTGAAATGTTTAAGGGCTCACACACTGCTGAGAAAGGAAAACAGTATTTGGGGAGAAAAAGAATAAGATCTCATTTAGGATTTCAGTGGTGATTTTCCTGGTGAGAGTATCCCACAGTATTTTCCCACTGAGAGAAAGAGAATTTAATCACTCTTTCTCTGGATATGCTGCTTGACTTCCTCTCGCCAAAATAAAATTTGGCAACAAAACAAAACCAACCTTGGACATAAGAAGGTAATAATGATCCTCTATTTTTCTTGCTCATCCAAATTATGTCCATATCTCACCAAAATAGAAGACTTTTGCCAATTTTCACTTGATCTTAGCCAAAAGGCTGAGAAGTGATTTTTTTTTTTTTTTCCAATTTGCAAAGCCTGTAATTCTAGAAGTTTGTGAGTTGGTCTAGCTCATAATAGAAAAAGGAAAAATTAGAGTTTATGAGAAAGTGAAAAACATAGAAGGGTTCTTCTTATTTCTCTTTCTCGTGGAGACTGGACTGAGGTCTTCTGCAGCTTCTTTGGTCTGTATAAAGGTCTCCATGGAATTTGGAGCCCATCATGAGCAATGTTTGGGCCTTGGCTGCTTTGCAAGAGATATTAGAAACTCTTGGATTAGACAGGTTGATACTTAGGGAATTAGGTGCTTGTCTATGGATATCTAAATGCTTTGTGATTGGTCTATGTTCAGCCCTTTGTGGCCAAGTAATTAGCAGACTGAAAGAGGAACCCCAGCAAGGCTTGGAGGAAAAGGATGGAGTGAGGGATGTTTCAGGCTCTGGGGTGATGTCTCAGAGATGATATCACCTTGGCTTCTGGGCCATTGAGGATTCATGGATTGAGGAAGTTACACATGCAGGATGCTGAGTCCATGAGCCCCTACTGGGTCAGAGTTGCTACAGCACAGGTAGTCCAAAAGGGCACTGTGGCATCCACTGAATGCTGCCATACTGCATGCTCTTTCTACTGGTTACCAGCTTCTAGAGTGGATGGAAAGAAAAAATACCCATCTTTGTACAAGATATGCAGGTTCCTGAGGATTAGGAAGGGAAGTTCATGATTTCCAGAAACAGAGAGAGGGGATGTAAATAATATAGTAGTTTTGAAGATTTTACCAATGAAAAGTTTAGATTCTACCATGAACACGTACCTATAGCAGTGGTTCTCAACCTTCCTAATGCCGCGACCCTTTAATACAGTTCTTCATGTTGTGCTGACCCCAAACCATAAAATTATTTTCGTTGCTACTTCATAACTGTAATTTTGCTACTGTTATGAATTGTAATGTAAATATCTGATATGCAGGATGATCTTAGGCAACCCCTGTAAAAGGGTCATATCACCCCCTAAAGGGGACCCCCACAGGTTGAGAACTGCTGACCTATAGAATATTCAAAAACCAAAATTTAACAATTTAATTCAAAAAGAGATTTAAAGAATATTTTCATTGTTCACATGCCAATAGATAATGTAAACTTTAAGTAGCAAGAGGTAAGAGCTAAATAGAATTTGTTAGATTACAAATTGTTCTCTGGCTGTTCACTGCAGAGACTGATTTATATTCACTGAATGTTCTTTGGGAATGAAAGGCAAGCACACTTCTAGAGAAAGCAGCATTTGGTAATCACAGAGTCTTTGGCATCAGACAGGGCTGAATTCTAATCCTGGTTCTGTCTCTTACTGGCTGAGCTACGATAACCTTACTAACCTCTGAGCTCCAACATTCTTCCCTATAATTGTGGATAATAGTAGGAATTGCGGGAAGGATGAAAAAGACAATTACGCAAATCCATACACCCAGGGGCTGATATGTAGAAAGTTCTTAACAAATACTACTTTAATAATCACAGAAACAAGAACAACAATCACATACATTGTAGCATTAACAGAGTTACATTGAGATTCTCCAGAGCAGAACTCCATTGACCTTGGACAGTCGGCAGCAGAAATCAGCCCCTGTAGATTAAGGTTAGAAAAGGCAGCGGGGCAGGCGCGCTCAAACTACACTTCCCAGCAGGCCCCGGGACCAGAGTCTGGTTTCTTTCATTTCCGGGTTTGTCACGTGACTCGCCGGCCGCGCCATGGCGGAAGCGGAGGAGCAGGTAAAGACTGCAGCCGCGAGTTTAAGGCGCGGGGGAAGGGGCGACTAGGGTGAGGTGTTCGGGGGTGTGGCGTGGACGCTGCGGAGGTGCGGGGGAGCGGGGAGAGAGGCGGCCCGCGGCACGGCGGGCGAGGGCGGCGGAAGTTCCTTTCTAGGAGCAGAGAGCAGGTGCAGGGTGCCGGACTTGGGAACCGGGCCCCGACACACCCCCGTTCGAGGGGGCTTTTCCTGGGGCCTGGTCCCCGCGTCCTGTGCTCAGTGACATTTTGACGTGAAAGCAGACCAGGTTACCCCAGGGACTGACTCCTCGTGGAGTTGGAGGAGATGACTTGAGTTTTTAAGCCAGGTGATTGAAATTTAAGTTGCTTTCCATTCTAGGACAGTGAGAACCAGGGGAGAGTAAATGATAAGTTTTCTTTTCTATTTATTTATTTGGGTACAGACCTGAAGCACTATTACGGTGCAGTAGGGATTAAACACACTGGTTCTGGAGCAAAAATGCCTAGGCTGCAAGTGCTGCCTTTCTTAATGTATGACTTTGGGCTGTTTTCTTAACTTTGTAGTGTAAGATGGGCATAGTAACAGTACTGTCCTCGAGGGCCGGTTTAAGATGGGAGAAGGTAATACACAAGATAAAAGTGCTTAGAACTGTTGGGCTCAGTAAAAGTTGGATGAGATTTATTTTTTGATGGCAAGACATCAATGGCAATATCCACTGTAGAACTGGCAACGTGACACTGTAGTTTAGGGTAATAATTAGTGATGGGAATAGGAATACATTTATCTAACAATAAAGGTAGCCACACATTATGCGAAATGACAAAGTGAAATAGAAATAACAAAACGGATCAAGACTAGAACATGGAGATAATTTAAATGTCCATTTGCAATGTCATTTCAGTTTGATACTGTTTTTCCTCACAAATTAACAGGGTTGTCAGTTGTGTAATTGACTTTAAAAAGTGATTAAGAGACATTATCTAGTTCAGTAATTTAAGTTTTACCATTTGCAACATACTTCATTTATTTTCAGTTCTTAATGAAATTTCCCCTGTGTACATGTTATATAGGCCAATAATTAAGAAATTTGACTTAAGTAGAATTTTGGTTCTATTCTTTGTGGTAACAAGAGAATTCCTTACCTATTACTTGTCTACCTTTTCCATTCTGGGCAGTTCAAAACAAAATGCTGGTTAAGGACATACTCTTGCTTGGTTTGATTGGTGGTGAGATTGTTTTTCACATTCTTCATTTCATGTTGTAATATAATTGTTTCATGGTTTGATTTTAAAGCCAAAAACCGTGTTCCTTATGTTTTTAGACACAGCGTAGTAGAAATGGAGAAAGTTACTCTTCTCACTGTTTTGTACAACAGAGTTTGGCAGAGTTGTCTGCTGTAAAAAGACATGCAGAAAGTTGGGGATATAAAAAGAATGTTTTACATTTGTGTATCACTTTTCAGTTTTAAAAATCCTTTCACAGTGCATTTGGTTCTCCCAAAAGAATTCTGTTAGGCAGGCAAATACGTCTGATGTTCCAACTCTTCCAATGGCTTGTCATTAAGGCCTTTTGCTAGCCTACTTGGCCTGCAAGATCTTGTCCTTAGCTTTCCCCTTGCCTCTTGTCATTTACCTCATTTTCCTCTACTCTCCTCCTTACCTTCTGCCACTTCATCAGCTTTTTTACTGTTCCTTCAACAAGCCAAGCATGTTCCTACCTTGGGGCTTTTGCTGGTGCTATTTCCTTTAATGAATCTGATACTTACAAGGCTTTCCTCCTCATTTCTTCTTGTCTTTGTCCAAGTGTTCCTTTTGAGTGAGACCTCTTGACCATGCTTTGAATCTTCCTTCTTGCATTATTTTCTGTACTGCTAATCACCATTTGGCATACTGTTTTTAAATTTCTATAGTGTTTTTTCTGTATATTCTGCGTATTTCCATATACTCTTACCATTAGAATGTAAGCTCTATCATGACAAGGATTTGTTCACTGCTAAATAGCCTACACATAGAATATTGGTTGATGTTAAAGAAATATGTGTTAAATGATTGCATTTTACAGATAATTGAAATTCACACAACTTAAGGAATGTATTTAGACTTTTTAGTAAAATCTCCAGTCTTCTCCAAAGCTCCTGGTTTTTCACTAGAGTACCTTGCCTTTTAAAATATACTTAATAACCTAACTCTAAACCATTTAGATCACCAAAAGTGATAAAAATCGCTTTTTATTTTATGAAGTGGAATTAGCTCTATTACTTTGATAATTTTCTCTCGAGCCATTATTCCCCCTTTAATGCTTTAGCAGCTAGAATAAAGTTGAAGTGGACGTTCTCCCCAGTGGTGTCCGTGTCTTTCTTAAAAAGATCAGTGTTCTGTTTTCATTGGCAGAAAGAAACAAACTTTCACAAATTATTCTGTTAATTTTTTTTTTTTTAGAAAGCCAGTAAGTAATTGTATCTATATTATCAGTCCTTATCCATGAAAAAGTGGTTAGGCTTTTCTGTGGTGCATTTTGCTTTTTAATAGAAAGTGATTGGAATCTGACTACTATCTAAAGATAGCAGGCCTTTATTATATAGTTTTTGAAGGTGAAAAATTATGTAAAAATAGAGCATATAAATTTGCTAATTGTTCTACTTTGCTACCTTGAACCTTTTAGAAAGTCAGGACATAATCTTTCTTCTTGGTACTCTATATGCAAATGCAGGCAGTTCTCCAGGAGGAGCAACACAGAACTCAACCTCTCTGCATTAACTTTCCCGAGTGTTGTATTCTTCAGTGGTTGCTTTTTTTCCTTTCTTAATTTTAGGAAGAACCAAAATGGTGACATCTGCATTGAGTGAGTGAACATAGCATTACACAGTTTACGGAGTCTAAAACTAAAATCACTTTTTAGATATGAATGAATTTTTTTTATAAGTCCTCGGGAAACCCTTGCTTTTGCCTAATATCATAAAAGTAGTTTGCAAAAGTAACTACATGTTTATTGTGTAGTTCACAGAAAGAACTACTTCTCTGCATTCTGCCTGGAACTGTTCTAATCAGCAGTTTTGCTCAGCCCCCAAATGATTTACAGTTGACCTTCATAACTACAGATGCCCAACAGGATTGGTCCATCTCTATCTTGAGAATAACACTCAGCTTCCAGTCTGGTTGTTTGTGTATTTGTCTTATCTTTCCTACAGATTGCTGAGTCATCAAGAATAAGAACAAGAACTTACTCATGTCTGTATTTCCCACAGAGATAGTTTTTTATAGAGGTACTATGTGTTAATAAAATGTATAAATAAATTTATTGGGGGCAGGATAACATTCTGAATTGTTAACCTGGTAGGATTTGTGTGGAATTATTTTATCTTTCTTTATAAATAATTTTGAGAGTTGTTAATTCCAGTGTAATGTAGATTGCTCCATATTCTCTTGACTCCTGCTTGTTCCCTAGGTACGCATTCATTCATCATGCCTCCTCAACCTGCCTGGACCCTGCTCCATGAAAGTATTTGAACAATCAGGCCATCTATTTCTTGACCAGATAGGAGAATTTCTGCTTTGAATCCTCCTTCTGTATTTTAGAAGTTAGGGGGATTCCATCATTATTATTAATCACTTATGGATTATCTGATGGCACATTTGCGAACACGTATACCCACATGTGATAAAGTATACAATAAAAATCAAGTCAACACGTATTTGGGTACCTCAGTTTTCTTGTCTGTGAAGTGAGAATTTTACTCCCTATCACTCTTGGGAGCATGAGATGGGATAAAATATGTTAACGTGGGTAGGTTGAAACTGTGGTTTTATAAGTAAGACAAAGATTAATTATCTAAACCTGGACTTACATGCGCACAGTTCTGTTTTCTTACAGTTTGGTCAAGACAGATCTTTTAAAGGCAATATTACCAATAAGTAAAGGAAAAACAAAGCCTAAACAAGAAGTTGCCAAAGCACAAGATAAGACACATTTTTGGGGGGCCCGCTCTTTACCATCATATAACTAAAGTGCAGTCGCGAATTAGTTTAGCCGAACTTGCTTACAGCTGTGTAAGTATTGCCGCTCATCTTCCTCTGGAAGCTGGCGTGACGAGCTGTTTATTAGTAGTATCCGTGCTGCCCACATCACCTCCTTGCAGGGAGGGCCCTCATCAGGTCAGGCTGTCTGTCTCAGGCAGCTTCCTCCCCATCCGCAGTGCTCAGTCCCCATTGCCTTTTCTTCTGCTTAATTCCTGGTCCTTCGTAGCATTTTTCTTTCTATTGTTGTTAACAACTGGGATTAAAGGCTCTTATTCGTATTTTAAATCTACCGAATCAGAATTTGTGAAGATAAAGTATTACTCTATCTCTCAAACTGAGTTTTGATGCAAAGTCAGATTTGGGACTGGGTCAGCTGGCTCCTGAAGCTGAGCCAAGTGGGTTGAATGGGCTTGGTACTAGTCTCCCAGCTGTCACCACCTACCTGTACTCTTTCATCTCTGTTGCTCAGCTTGCCTTCTCCTTGAGCCCCTAAAACTGGCTGCAGCTCTTTTGTGCTTTGTGGGAGAGGATTATCAAAATGGAGTCTCTGTGACAGAGGGTTATCAGGTACATGTCACACAAAGTATTTCTTCATTCCTGTGCCATGTCAGACATTGGGGTCTGTTGCAGCCCTCTTTCCCGTGAAGCTTAGCTGGGGTACGCTGTTGGTGAGGAAGGGGGAGAAGATGGCGATATCACACTGAACGCTTCGTGTCTATCTCCAGGCATAGATGGAGGTATAAGATTTCTTGTAGCCTGTCTCTGGTCATTTTCTTCTGACAACATGGAGCCAGGTCAGCCTTACTCAGGCTTTCCAGCCTACCATTTGTCTTCTAAATTCTGTTTTGCTCTCCCAATAAACAAGGGGGGTGAAGAGCCTTAAAATTCTGAGGACTTCCCAACCTGGGCTGCCAGGTGTCTTCACCCCTGCTGGACCTCTGAGGCCAGCTTTCTGAGTGTTAGGCCACTCTCATCATCCTGCACTGATGGTAGGTTTAGGGGTGAGGGTTGGTTGAAGGCTTTGATTAGAGAGGTATTCTAAGAGCCCATGGGGCCCTGCCAGGTGATTGACACTGTTGGAATGGCTCTGTCCTCGTTTGCTGGTCTTTCCTGCAGTCCCCCTTCTGTAGCTCTTGTAGCATGAGCTAACAGTCAAGCATCTGTCTGGGGAAAATATACTTGGTATTGCTTATAAATACCACAGAATGTACAGAGGAGGCAGAAGATTGTTTTAGATTGGCTGCTTATTTCTTACGGTGACCAGCAAACATATGTTGAGCTATTTCTTCCAAGAGGCCAAAGCCTTTGGGTTTGTCCACAGTGTATTAACAATGATAACTAGTAGAACAAGGCAGATAATATTAGCTTCTAACTGAGGGATACGGGGAGAAACAAAGGTCACAGGAGGCCAGGTCTAGGCCATGAGGCTGGGGCTCACCAGAAACAATTCTGTGAAGGAGCTGAGACCTAGATTGGGCTGTACAAAAAGGATGGGATTCAGAAGTAGCCAGGGAGGTTCAGTTTCAAACTTCAGATTGCCATTGTGAAACTATAAAACATAAAAACCAAGCTCTGATGCTGCAGCAAAAGTGAAGGTCCTCAGCTTGCTTGCCAGGCAACCCCTTCCCTGTGCTATCCCTGAGGCTTCCGCTGAGCTCAAAGAGCATTCCCTCGGGGTGGGTGCAGCATGGCCCAGCACCTGCTGAGCTGAGAGAAGGAAGTGAGGACAGGCTCCGAGCAGGGAGAACACAAAGTCAGCAGGGGCCATACGTATGCATGGCAGTGCCCTGGCATTGGAAATTAGGAGTTATGTGGTGAGTGGAGTATGTTCTGTCCTGGGCGTAACTGTTCAGCTCCTGCTGACCTCATGTGGAAATGTGAGCAGTGTGTAGACATGTGGTCTGAGTTTTATGAATTTTTAAGTACAGATTTTTATATAGAAGCCTTTTTATAAAAGACCAAATAAAACATCTGTAGGCCATATCCTTCCCCAGGCCACCATTCTGCCACCTGCTGTATAGAGATGTCAACGTGCTGTATCTCGGGGAGGGGCCCTACAGTGTGGCTGAAGTTTATAGGGGAGGTGAGGCCGAAAGTCTCTCGGGGGCCAGCCTAGGAAGGGCTCTAACTGCCTTGCTGGGGAATCTGAAATCTTTTCTTTAGGCTGTGGGACCACTGAGGGTTCTTTGAGGAGGGTAGCAACCAGTCTGGTCTGTGCTTGGGGAAGATAATCTGATGGCAGTTGATGAATATAGTAGAGAGGTCCCATGTCAGAAATCATTGGGTAAGGCAATTTGGGTAGACGATGGACATATGATTGAGTTTAAGGGATTCATTTGCAAAAGAAAGGTAAAGTGATACTTTTGTGAGTTTAGTTGTCAACCTGTTACCCACAATTTGTCCAGCTGTACATTTGTGTCATTGGGTGTCTTCTAGCCCATCACTTTTGCTTTAATCAGAATAGCACATTTTTCTTTTATCGTGGTAAAATATACATTACATAAAATTACCATTTTAACCACTTTTAAGGGCACGATTTAATGCCTTTAAATATATTCATGTTCTTGTGCAACCATAACCAGTGCTGCAGTTTGGATGTTTGTACCCTCGAATCTCACGTTGAAATTTGGTCCCAGTGTTGGAGGTGGGTCCTAGTGGGAGGTGTTTTAGTTGTGGGGACAGACCTGTCCTGGTGCTGTCCATGAGCTGGTCAGTGAGTTCTTGCTCTTATTAGTCTTCAGAGCTGGTTGTTAAAAAGAGCCTGGTACCTCTCCTCTTGCTCTCTCTTGCTCTGTCTCGCTTCCTCTCTCGCTGTGTACTGCACACACCTGGCCCCTCTTCGCCTCTGCCGTGAATGGAAGGAGCCTGAGGCCCTCACCAGAAGCAGATGCTGCCATCCTGCTGCTCATATAGCCTGCAGAATCCTGAGCCAAATCAACCGCAAATTAGCCTCAAGTATTCCCTTGTAGCAGCACAAACAGACTAGGACAACCACACTCCACCTCCAGAACTTTTTATCATCATGAAGTGAAAACCTAAAATAATAACTCTGCATCACTCCCCTCCCTCCGCCTTTGGTAACCTCTATTTTACTTTTGTCTTATCTAAGTGGCATCATGGAATTATACCGTCTTTTTCTTCTTTGTGTCTGGCTTAGTTCACTTAAGAGAACAGCACAGTTGTTAGCTTGTATTTTAACCTGATTCGAAGTTAGATTTTTGTTCTCTTTTTTTAGAGATGGAGTCTTGCTCTGTTGCCCAGGCTGGAGTGCAGTGGCACAGTCAAAGCTCACTGCAATTCTGAACTCCTGGGCTCAGGCAATCCTGCCTCAGCTTCCCAAGTAGCTGGTACCACAGGTGCACACCACCACATCCAGCTAATTTTCCTTAGTATTTGTAGAGATCGGGTCTTGATATGCTGTTCAAACACCTGCCTCTACCTTTAAGTTATTAAAGATTACAGATGTGAGACCCCACACCAGGCCTGGAGTTCGATTCTCTGAATGAGAGTGTGAAGCTAGAAAATGTTTGAAAACCACTAGCTTTCATATGGCAGTCTCTCTTGAGGTTAGGCCTTCATAGATTCCCCCACTGGTGACATTTGCTTTTTTGTCTTCTTGTTTGCTTCTCTGTCTTTAGAACATTAATAGGAGGACTTGGTGAATGAATGGAGCCAGGAAATAACAGACCCGACTAATTCCTAAAGTCACTCATGCATTGTTTTTGTAGTATTGTAGACAAAAGTATAAATGTTATTGAGGCCTACCTCTGGTCTGGAATGTTCACACTGGTGCTGAGGGTAAGTTTCAGAGCGTACTGGAGTAAATGTTCTCTGTTGATAACAGTAGCCGAGGAAGCTGCTCTTAGAGCCTGGTTTTCCCTGAAGACTCAGGTCTCTGAGATCTGCCTGCCTCCAGGTATCAAATCCTGGCACTGCGTGCATCTGGTGTGCAGCAACAGTGTAATTTGGTTTTGAGTTTTGGGAGTGAAATTGTGGGCTAGGGAACATAAATTGGGCTTTCATCCATTAACTCTGTGTGCACATTCGAATTATTCCAAATAGGAAAAAAAATTTCCTTAGGTTTAATGTAATTCTTCCACAAAGAGTAATCAGGTGTCTTTTTAGAATGTAGATGTAGAAAATATTTGTAGGAATCTAGGTGTGGTTTATTGGCATACTTGTGAAAGCCTTGTTTTGCCAATGCTAATGACTTAATATTTAGGGATGGAAGGCCTGTTAGAAGTCATTAAATTCAACATCTAAACCTCCCTGTTCTGACCCCAGAGGTTGTTAGGAATTTTCAAGATGCTATGGGTGAAGAAATTAGCATAATGAGCAATTTATAATAGATGTTCAGTAAGGAAGTCTGAACAGGGTCTATTAAATTAAATTGGACTGTGTCCACAAGAGAAGGATTGATAGTTAAGGGACTAAAGCCAGGTGTTGGGGGTGTGGTGAGTGCAGAGAAGAAACCCTGGAAGGATGGATGTAATACGTGTCATTTAACCATTTTACAGTGGTCAGGTAGTGAAAAAAATTGGGTTTTGTTTATGTGCTGATAAGAACAAAAAATTACTATAGTTCCAAATTACTAAGAACTTTCTAGGACTTAGATTGACTTTAAACAGACTGCATTAGGATTTAGAGGAGATTCTAATTGCATCAAGATTAATGATAGAACTATAATAAAATACTAAATTGCAAATATTATTTGTTCCCACTTTAGAGATGGTTTGGGGGGCAGGGACTGTTGTCCACAAGGCTGTGCCTCAGAGGGTGCCTGCTACCTACCAGGGTCTTAATGATTTTTGATGAATGAAATTAAAATGTTTTTGTCCTGCTATCCAACTTGCATTACTTGGAGTAATATATGACCTTGCTTAACGTGTTCTTTTTTTTTTTTGGAAAAAAAATGTAAAATGTTCTTATCCTGTTTTGTTCTTTTGCTTATGGGTTGTTGTAAAATGCTTACGTTCAGTGTCAGCATATTAGTTGTAACCTTTTATTGCTATTGATATCTATAAGTATGTTAAGTAAATCTTCATTTTGCTGACCTCTTTGAGGATACGTGGCATCAGCAGATTCTCTCTTTCTCTAGACAGGTGAGAAATTAGCAGGATCGAGTCAATTTTTCCCTTTTTGCTTTGTTTCTTTCAGAGCAGCAAGATTCATCGTCTAGCAAGAGGGAAACTGTGTTAAATGGCAGAATTTATCTTAGTGGTAATGGTTTTAAAGAGTGCATGTAAATTATACAGCTTGTTTGCACAGGGTCTGATAGGTACCACTGCAGGGCATTATTTTTAAAGGCTGTTCTAGCAAGACAGTCCTTTTGATTCAACCAGATTAATAGCGTAATAATTAATAGTGTAAGAGCTTCTCAGTATAGAAATCAGCTTGGCGATAATCTGAGATGGCAGTTTCTTCTTTTCTTCTGAGATCAGATCAGCGAGGCTGCTTTGCCAGACAGATTTCCATTATTGGCAAGGGAAAGAATCTGCTAGGCCCTCAGATGACAAGTTCCTGGGACAATTTATTCACCTGCTGACTCACTGGGGAGGTCGTGGCTGTGTGCGACCCCAGAGTAAACCATCTCAGGCCTGCCAGCCTGTGAAGTTGTAGGAGACGTGGTGGGAGAGGTGGAGCATGTGGAGTGCTGGAATGTGGGGTTGCCAGCTCCCTTCCGGAAAGGGCAGACATGTGTTGGTAGTGGGCACACCAGGACGCCTTTCCCTTGCAAATGTTTTTTCCTCTTTTGTCCTCTCTTCTGACCATTTTCCTTCTCTATGTTTTGTAGGAAATGGGGTCTCTTGAAGAATCTACAGATGAGTCCGAGGTAAGGTGGTGATTCAGGAGCCCTGGGATTTGTAGCTAACCATGTGTTATTAACTTGGGCTTTCTCCGCTTGGCTAAATGCCGCATTCCCAAGGTCTGGGGACAGGGTGTGGGGTGGGGTGGATAGGAGGGGTGGTAGAGTGAGGTCATAGATGATTGAGTCTTGGGGAAGAGCATGCCAGTTGTAGTTAAAAAATATTAAATGAATTAGCTAAAAACAAAACAAAAAAACATTAACAGCAACAGAAAAAGGAACAGAAAGTTTCCTCTTTATCTTGAATAGAGTTTTAACCTAAAGTAAGTTGGCAGTAGTGAAGTTGATGCAAAGTTTTAGAAACTAATCTCAACATTTTAAAAACCTTAAAAAAAAAAGCCACTGTGGTGCCTGCAGCGCAGTGGTTATGGCATCAGCCATATACACCCAGGCTGGCAAATTCGAACCCAGCCCTGGCCAGCTGAACAACAATGACAGCTATAACAAAAAAATAGACAGGCATTGTGGCGGGCACCTGTAGTCTACTTGGGAGGCTGAGGCAAGACAATCGCTTAAGCCCAAGAGTTGGAGGTTGCTGTGAGCTGTGACGCCACAGCACTCTACAGAGGGCAATATAACGAGACTCTGTCTCAAAAAAAAAAAAAATAGCCTCTGTAGGTTTTTATAATAGTTATTCTTTATTAGTTCATTTAGTGAATATGAATTTCTGAATCATTGAAATTGGAGTTAGCCTCTCAAAAAGAAAACTAATCAACCTTAGAAGTTGGGAAGGGCGTCCTCAGCCCTCACCTT
>CAUYON010159366.1:0-16014 GCA_963573935.1 Arctocebus calabarensis | reverse complement strand
AAAAGGAATGTATTAGTTTGCATTCCCACCAACAATGTAGAAGTGTTCCCTTTTCTCTACATCCACGCCAACATCTCTGGTTTTGAGATTTTGTTATGTGGGCTAATCTTACTGGGGTTAGATGATATCTCAAAGTAGTTTTGATTTGCATTTCTCTGATCATTAAGGATGGTGAGCATTTTTCATGTGTCTGTAGGCAGTGCGTCTGTCTTCTTCAGAGAAGTTTCTCTTCAAGTCCTTTTCCCACCCTGAGATGGGATCACTTGCCCTTTTGTTGTCAATACGCTTGAGTTCTCTGTGTATTCTGGTTATTAAACCTTTGTCTGAGGCGTAACCTGCAAATATTTTCTCCCATTCTGAGGGCTGTCTGCCTGCTACACTTACTGTGTTCTTAGCAGTGCAGAAGCTTTTTAATTTGATCCCAGTAGTATATTTTTGATACTGCTTCAATTGCCTGGAGAGTCCTCCTCATAAAAAATTCACCCAGATCAATTCCTTCGAGAGTTTTCCCTGCACTTTCTTCTAATATTTTTATAGTTTGATGTCTTAAGTTTAAGTCTTTGATCCAGTGAGAGTCTATCTTGGTTAATGGTGAAAAGTATGGGACCCAGTTTCAGTCTTCTACAGGTCGCCAGCCAGTTCACCCAGCACCATTTGTTAAATAGGGAATCTTTTCCCCACTGAATGTTTTTAGTTGGCTTGTCAAAGATCAAATAGCGGTAAGTAGCTGGGTTTATCTCTTGGTTCTCTATTCTGTTCCATACATCTATCTCTCTGTTTTTGTGCCAGTACTATGCTGTTTTGATCACTATCGATTTATAGTACAATCTCAGGTCTGATAGCATGATTCTTCCTGCTCTGTTTTGATTTCTAAGTAATGTCTTGGCTATTTGAGGTTTTTTCTGATTCCATATAAAACTATTTCCTATTTTTAATAGTTATACTGAACTAAGTCAGTTGCATCCTTGATTAATTAGAATGCCCTGAGAATGAGTATTCTGATTAATTTTTCCTGGAATAATGTCTCCTAACATTTGTTATTAAAATTTAAAGTATGTGTACACTATGAAATTGAATTATTTTTTGACGATTTGAAGTTGTAGAGGGGCTATCGGGTCCTGATTTGATAATCCAAACTACTGCTAATCTAATTTGGTAAACAAAGTACAAACAAATATTAAATATGAGTCTTGATTTGATAAGTCAAGCAACTAATCCACCTTATAAGCTAAGCATAATTAAATATCAGATGTGTTAACAGTAATTAAAAAGCACAGGAGATGTCAAAATGGGGATAAGATTAATTGTTCACAGAGTGATATAAATAAGTAAAACACTGTGAGTTGACAGTAAGACAAGTGTAACAAGAATGACCAGGTAGGGCTCCTTGAAAGAAAAAAGAGCCACAGCATAATCTTCTAGCATTCAAGAAGGACTTCAACCATTAGTGAAAGATAATTCACATACCATGCAGTTCACCCATTTAAAATATAAAATTTAGTGATTTGGGGTATACATTATTCTGTTTAAATTGTGGTAAAGTGTATTTTGCCATTTTGTTCATTTTTATTTGTACAATTCATGGCATTAATTATATTCACAATGTTGTACAGCCATCACCACTGTCTATTTCTAAAATTTTTTCATCACCCAAACTGAAACTCTATAACAATTAAGCAGTAACTCCCCATCTCCCATACCCCCTATGTTCCAGAAACCTCTATCTACTTTCTTTCCTTATAAATTTACCTATTCTAGATATTTCTAATAAATATAATATTCTTTTTTGGGTCAAAAGAATTTCACTTTATCATAAGGTTTTCCAGGTTCATCCATGTTATAGCATGTATCACAACTTTTAATTGTCTTTTATGGCTCTATTTTATAAATAAATATATGTATATATGTACATATACAAACATACATACACATGTACATGTATGTATACATATGTACTTACACAAATATATGTATATAACATTTGTTTATCCATTCATCTGTTGAGGGACATTTAGGCATACAAATACAAGTATCTTTTCCAGTCTTTGCTTTCAACTCACTGATATGTTAGTTGAACTTTTTTGAAGAGCTACCAAATCATTTTTCATAGCAACTGAATCCAGTATTGAAAAAGAAAGCCATATGTGTTATATGTGTCTGTGTAAAGAGCTACCCCTTCAGGTGAAATATTAAAACATAATTAAGCCTTCTCAGTTTCATTATAATATTTTATAGAATATGGTCGTTGAATTTTGATTTCTCAGACCCTAGGAATGCTGTTAAAAAGAATAGATGTTGATGTTTCTATAAGTAATTAATATAATTTATTGTATTTTTGCTATTTTTAAGATATGTATTTTTAATTGCCTATTTTGCAGTAAAATGTAACTATAATTATAATGTAACTGGAAAATATTCCCAATGTATTCTTTTTAGCCATTTTATATTATTTTCTTTCATCTCTGTTAACGTTGATATTTTATGAAGTATGAGAGAAAAATATAGGCAATTTATTTGGCAATTTTGAGGTAACTCTTAAAGTTTAAATTCTGGAATTCACTATGAATTAGGAGAACAATGTTAATACTTACCTTTTCACAGATCAGTGAGGGACCACTAAGCCAAAAGGCAGGGCTTATTTCATTGGCTTGATAAAGTTACAGTACTCAAGATATGGGAAATATTGGAATAGGGAAATTTTTTGACCTAATTACAAATTTCCTTAGGAGGGATATATAATATCACAGATCTACAAACAATAATGAATTAACATTTGTGGAGTCAATAAGGAAAGAGGTAGTAATTACAGATATAATAGGTTACCCTGATAAGAATATTGTTTAGGACATCAGAGAGTAATTTCTGGAAGTAAAAGACTAATTGGAAGTTTCCTTTAAATTTCTCACCAAAGGGTATAGATGACAGTATCTGATGCATACGAGAGTTTGAAACAGGTAGCAATTTTGAGAAAGTTGACATGGATAGTCCATGGAATCTTTTTTTGTTTTCAAAACAGAGGCAATTTGGTTTAATATGAATTTGAATCTAGTTGTTTAGGAACTGAGAATCAGATTATAGGATATCTAAATTATTAACAAATTTTAGACTTAGAGAAATCTTTTGGGAAGTAAGTTTCCACTTGGCTGAAAGCAAAATTTCAAAAGTCAATAGAGCATAGAATTGCAGTGTACTAAACATTTTTAAGACCCCCATGGAATATTAACTATTATATAAAATAATTTGAAGGTTTTTATTTTGGCAATGGTGATCTGTTAAGAAAATAAGGAGTCAATAGACCAAGAACTAAGTGAAATAGAAAATTTAAAGAGAGTAAGAAAATACCAAAGCCTAGCTTTCATTTTAAAGAACCTGCTGAATCCTGGTGATGGAACTATCTATTTATAAGGCTAAGAACCCATAATATAATAGAAATCAGATATATAGTGCTATTACTTTTATTTCAAAACACCTCTCCTTCCAGTCGGAAACAATATGGTCCATTTTCAATCTCTTTAAAAGTTTTGAATTCCTTCTTTTAAAAGTAATTATACCTTTAGTATAGCTGTTACCCACTTTGTCACTTCTCATTTTCTTCTTTTAGATATTCCTTTATTGTATTACTTCTCATATGGTGGGAAGCCTGAAATGAATCCTAGACCTAGATTGATTCACAGTATTAGTGCATTGATTGAAAAACACATCTTATTTTCCAAAGTCATATTAATTAACTGATTGACAAGCAGACACACATTCAAGGACTTAGAACTTTCAGGAAACAGTATATTGAACTTCAAATGAAATTTTTTGAGGCACCATTGCTTTTCTTTTCAAAAAACACCCTTAGTTTTCACCTAAAACTTAGATTTAACATTCTTTCTAGATATAATTTTATCATTTGATTAATTTCATTATTGCCAGTTTTCAAAGTTCTATTCAAAACCCTGATGCTTCCGTACTTTATATACTAAAAATCAGAATCCAAACTGTTCATTTAGACTCAGACGTAAATATTCCAATTTTAAGAATCCTTCTCTTTACTAGTTGATGCAATGTTTCCACTCATTTTGAAGCCTTCCCAGGTTCGCTAAGGAGATAGCCTTAGGTAGAGTTTAGTGTCTCTGTGTCTATCTCCAACATATTTTCAACAAGTCTGCCACATTTTTTAGTTATTCCAGATGCTACCCCAGACCTTGTTGCCATAACCGTACTAGACTGGATGGAGGGATGTATAAGGTATATTGGTGGACTAGGCCTTCTGTGCAAACCTTTTCTAGTATAGCAGCAAATGTGAAGAATGAACAACTTAGAAATATCTTTTTTTTTTTTTTGAGACAGAGCCTCAAGCTGTCACCCTGGGTAGAGTGCTGTGGCATCACAGCTCACAGCAACCTCCAATTCCTGGGCCCAAGCGAGTCTCTTGCCTCCACCTCCTAGTAGCTGGGACTACAGGCACCCGCCACAACGCCCGGCCACAATTGAGAAATATCTTTAGCTGCCTGTTGCTCTTCCTAGGTCCTCCTTTTTGTCTTCTTCTTTCAAAATAGTCTAGAATTCCTTTTACCTTCTCACTCCTCACATGGTTGTGTGAAGCCTGATTTTCATTACTCAGCCAGCTATTGATCTGCTATGTGATAAACTTTTTCTAGAGTTCATAGCATATTTTTCCAAAGCTTTACACTTCTCTTCAATATATCAGGCTATATTTTAGATAGGAATTCTCAATTTTTGTCCTCAAAAATATTAAGATCTCTGGGCGGCGCCTGTGGCTCAAAGGAGTAGGGTGCCAGCCGCATATGCTGGAGGTGGCGGGTTCAAGCCCAGCCCTGGCCAAAAACTGCAAAAAAAAAAAAAATATATTAAGATCTCCTTTGCTGCCATCCATCCTTTCTCTGATTGCCATCTAAAATCTTTTAGAAATCTCTCTTTTCTTTTGATCTCAAACTTTTCATTTGGGAGGACTAAATCTGAAATTTTTGATTACTGTAGTTTAGGTAAGTTAATAGGGGTACCGTTACTTTTCTGTTGGCTATCCTACAAAGTATTGCACCTGATACTGAACACAGGACTTGTATGTGAGTAATAGGGTATTTATCAGTCCTACCAATAGAGCCAGTTTTTGAACTCCTATCTCTTTAGATAGTTTATCTTAGTTTATCTTAGTTGTTAGGTTATCTCCCTTGACTCTTTCCCTTTTCCTTTCTCTTATCATCCTCTCACTCCAGGACACAAATTACTGAGGGTAGAAAAGGACTCAGTACTCTCTTCTGTTCAGCTCTGATCCCAAAAGGAAGGTTTTCAGGGTGTTAAAAATTAAAGAAGGAAGAATAAGACATTGAGGTATTGCTGTTTTCCTTGTTGGTCCTATATCCTATTTGATATACTATATTCTAATGGATGTACTGTTTCGAAAGGCAAGATTTCTTTTCTAAAGTGTGGACTAAATATTAATTGTATTCTTCCTGGAAGTTTGCATTTTTTCCTGGGCCAGGCCTATCTGGTTCTTTGTGGAGTCACTGCCCAAGTACCAGGAAATGATCCTTCATCTAAACAGCTGATAGAAATCTACATCATCTCTCCTTGGAGGCTTTTATTCTTTATTGCCTATTAAGGATCTAAACATATTTGTTCAAATTTGTTTATTTTATCAGTCATTCTTTACATATGATACTGAAACTGAACTGAATGTTGTGGCTATTCACTTATCCTAGTCTAATATAGCGTATTACAACTCATATCTTCTGCATAAGTAGGACAGTAGGTTCCATTGCTAGGTCCAGCTCTCCTCCCATCATCCTAGTTTCCTTTGTGTATAAGTAAGGGGGAGTCTCAAGGGATTAATGGGTAGATAGAGAGGCTTACTCACATAATCTCATATCCTTATAGAAACTTTTTTGGAGGGATCAAAGTCTTATTTTCCCTCCCTCCCTTTCCATAGGCCTACTCTAGTTATAGCAAATTTGCCAGCCAGGCCTTAATAAGAGTTTTTTGAAAGGGGTGCAAAAAGTCTCAAAAAAGGGAGATCTTTGGTTCAGATTTCTCTGTTCTTTTATGACAGGATAGCTGGGAATTCGTTTTTTTTTTTGAGCCAGAGTGTTACTATGTCACCCTTAGTAGGGTGCTGTGGCCTCACAGTTCACAGCAACCTCAAACTCTTGGACTTAAGCGATTCTCTTGGCTCAGCCTCCTAAGTAGCTGGGACTACAGGCGCCTGCCACAAGGCCCTGCTATTTTTTTGTTGCAGTTGTCATTGTTGTTTAGCTGGCCCAGGCCAGATTCGAACCCGCCAGAGTCAGTGCATGTGGCCAGTGCCGTAACCTCTGTGCTACAGGCGCCGAGCCTAGCTGGGAGTTCTTACGACTGCCCTTGTAACCTACCACTTTTAGTGTGCATCTAGATATAAGTTAGATCATTTATAATGTTTTAAGTTTAAGTTTACCAGTGTATACCTGTTCAGAGCCTTCATTAACAGTAAAGCCAATTATTTTCTCATACAGGCTGTCTTTATATTTTTCCTTCTTGTATTCATTCATTAATTTTTTTTTTTTTTTTTTGAGACAGTCTCACTGTGTCGTGGCATCACAGCTCACAGCAACCTCAAACTCTGGGGCTTAAGCGATTCTCTTGCCTCAGACTCCCAAGTAGCGGGGACTACAGCCACCTACCACAATGCCCAGCTAGTTTTTGTTGCAGTTGTCATTGTTGTTTTTAGCTGGTGGCACAGGTCAGGTTCGAGCCCGCCACCCTCAGTGTATGTGGCTGGCTCTGTAACAACTGTGCTACAGGGGCCGAGCCTCTTATATTCATTTTAATCATTCCTATCACCTCATATTAACAGATATTTTCTTTCTTTTTTAAAATTTTTGTTTTAGTCAGTCTTATACCATTCCTAATATTAATTACCATGCCAAAAGTACAGTAAACATTAGTTGATTATTATTTTCATTTGAACTTCAAAATTGATATAATCCAGCAATAGTAAAGGTTTTGTTTTTGTTTTAATAGTAAAACTTTTAAAAGTTCTGTGGTAGTGATTCTCAACACTGAATTTTCTAGATAGCATCTGAAACTGTTAATGCTTAGACCTGTACCCTCAATGATTCCAATATAATTGATCTAGAGATGGGCTTTGTGATGGATATATATGTGTTTAAGATTCTCCATATCTTTCCAATATGTAGTCAGGCTTGTGAATCATATTAAAGGAAGCCTACAGTAAACTTTTTGATGAAGTAAAGAATTTATTTAACACTCAGTAAATATTTGAAAAACTACTTGGTAAAGGGAGTATGCTAGAATTCTCTTCTGTGAAATTACATATATTTCTTTGATTTACTAGATTCTAAATTAATATTTTTATTGGTAAAATTTCCTCTTAAGTGTATAACTAACTTCATTTGTAGTAGGGTTATTACTTTTATATATATGTTTATTATTTTTTATTTATTTACTATTGCTTTTATATATTTACCATTTGTATAATGTGTAAGTTATTTTCATGTTACTCTTTATCAAGATTTAAAATAAATTGTATGTAAATCAAGTTCTGTCTACTAAGACAGATTTTGAATGATAATTGTTCTTTTTTTTTTGACATAGAATCTTACTTTGTCGCCCTCGGTAGAGTGCCATGGTGTCACATGCAACCTTCAGCTCTTGGGTTTAGGCGATTCTCTTGCCTCAGCCTCCTGAGAAGCTGGGACTACAGGCGCCCACCACAACGCCTGGCTATTTTTTCTTGTTGTTTTTGTTGTTGCAGTTTGGCTAGGGCCGGGTTTGAACCCGCCACCCTCAGTATATGAGGCCGGTGCCCTACTCACTGAGCCACAGGCACCGCCCCTGATAATTGTTCTTTCCACCTTTGTTTAAAATATAGGTTACACATAAATATTGAATAAGAGAACCAAATAAATTCATGTCAAGTTTTTGATAGTTAATTGCTATGTTTTGAGTACAATAAAATTATCTAACACAAATGAATTAGTAGAACCGAACTCCTTGCCTTTAATGAATCTGAGAAATTTGATATAAATATGGGGAAAGAGATTTTATTGGCACAAATTGACTGCTTGGATGGCAAGTTAAATTTTAACATTTCCAGCAGGGCATGGTAATACAGATCCAGCTACTTATGAGGCTGAGGCCAGAAATTCGACACTACAGAGCAATATGACCAAGCCTGTTAATAGCCACTGTACTCCAGCCTAGACAACATGATGTGATTGTCTCTTACAATTATTTAATGGTTTATTAAATTAGGAGAAGGAGAAGAGGCCTGAGTCTCAACATTTATTTGTTATCAGAAGAATTTGTATGATATGCTTTACAAATCAGGTTTATCGAATGTAAGGATAAATGTTCTAATCAAGATTGTTGCTTTTGTGTATTCAGAAAAAGTTCCAACACAGTATAGACATTTGGTTGTTTTATTCGATTTGGATGACTAGTTTGTTTTTGAAGAAATTTTTTGATTTGCCTTCTTGTTTTTTTTTTTTTTTTGTCACCCTTGGTAGAGTGCCATGGCATCACACAGCTCATAGCAACCTTGAACTCCTGGGCTTAGGCAATTCTCTTGCCTCAGCCCCCCCAGTATCTGGGACTACAGGCGCCTGCCACAATGCCTGCTATTTTTCTGTTTTGCAATTCGGCTGAGGCCAAGCTTGAACCCGCCACCTTCAGTGTATGGGGCCGGCACCCTACTCGATGAGCCACAGGCGCCGCCCTGATTTGCCTTCTTACCTTAATGACATCTTAGAGTTGAAGAGATCTTCCACTTGTCAATCTTCTTGGATATCTGTTGATTCATTCATTCAACAAATATTCTTTGAGCACATCTTGCACTTGGACTTTTCTGGGTTTTTGAAGACATTAAAATGAATAAAACAGGATAGTAGCCAAAAGTGTTGTGGGGGAGACAGATAATAAATAAAAAAATAAGTGAAATATATAGTATTTTAGATGATGAAAGTTTTAAGGTGAAGTAGTGGTGGTGGTGTGGTGATAATATGTAAATAGTATGACCAGGAAAAGCATTAGGAGCAGTGATGTGATAGGACATTTGAACATTCTGAACTAAACTTGTAGAAGTATTAAAAAAGCATTGCTGATGTATTTTACAAAGCAGCGTCACAAACCTATGAGAAGGAAAACTTAAAGTTCAGAGATGTTAAAAAAATTGTCCAGTATCAGATGCTATTAATTAATTAGTACTATCCCTAGAAATAAAATTCAGGCCTCATTCCCAGTGCTCTTTTCCTCTTTTTTATATTATATTGCTCTTCGGGGGACGGAGGAGTATGGAGTTGAAATGAGTTTAATTATAAAGTATTATGTATGTTATTGGTAATACCTTTCTGCTGTTTGTTTGGAATATCTATAATCACCTAAAAATAATTCATTTTTTCTAGATAGATAAGAAGACATAAAAGTTACTTAAAATCTTTTGCTCCTGAGTACAAAATTACAGAAGACCAAAAGGGTCTTTTTGCATGACCTAATATATTCATACCTGTAACAGAGTGAGGACTGCTTCTACATAAGGAAAAAGTGACTTTTTTATAGTATTATTATAGTGGTATTGGGTTAACTGATGAAACATTGGAATGTAGGATAAAGACTACTTTGTACTATTTTTTTTTTTTTTTGAGGCAGAGTCTCGCTGTGGCATCACAGCTCACAGCAACCTCAAACTCTTGGATTTAAGTGATTCTCCTACCTAAGCCTCCCGAGTAGCTGGGACTATAGGAGCCTGCCACAACGCCCGGCTATTTTTTGGTTGTAGTTGGTTCTCATTGTTATTTGGCAGGCCTGGGCTGGATTCCAACTTGCCAGCTCTGGTGTATGTGGCTGGCATCCTAGCTGCTGAGCTACAGGCACGGAGCTTACTTTGTACTAATTTTAATAAGAATGTGGTATTTGTTCAACAAAGTAGTCAGAAACATTGGGGTTAGCTTATGGTATCAAAATAGTTATCCAGGAAAGCTAAGATCTTACACAAATAATAAATGAAACTATTAAATGAGGAGGAATGAAAAGTTGATAGGAATGACAGAAGGAGAGTAGAATCAAGTAGAAACAGGAGCATGTGGCTCGGCGCCTGTGGCTCAACGGGCTAAGGCACCAGCCACGTACACCTGAGCTGGCGGGTTCGAATCTAGCCCAGGCCCGCCAAACAACGACAGCTGCAACCAAAAAATGTCCGGGCGTTGTGGCGGGCACCTGTAGTCCCAGCTACTTGGGAGGCGGAGGCAGGAGACTCGCTTGAGCCCAGGAATTGGAGGTTGCTGTGAACTGTGATGCCATGGCACTCTATCCAAGGTGACAGCTTGAGGCTCTGTCTCAAAAAAAAAATAAATAAAAAATAAAATAAAAGAAACAGGAGCATGTGTTCAAAATTAAGATCATGATTGCCAAGGGTACATTCAACTGTTACCTGTTTAGAGTCTAATATTTGTTGAGTTTATAGTGATAAAGGAGATGTGTAAGCCTAACTGGCAACATTTTTCAACTTTGGAAACTGAAAAATTGATATGCAATTTATTTAGTTATCGAAAAATATATTTATGGGCTTGACGCCTATAGCTCAAGTGGCTAAGGCGCCAGCCACGTACACCTGAGCTGGGGGGTTTGAATCCAGCCTGGGCCTGCCAAGTAACAATGACAGCTGCAACCAAAAAATGGCCGGGTGTTGTGGCAGGCACCTGTAGTCCCAGCTACTTGGGAGGCGGAAGCAGGAGACTCGCTTGAGCCCAGGAGTTGGAGATTGCTGTAAGCTGTAATGTCATGGCACTCTACCCAGGGTGACAGCTTGAGGCTCTGTCTCAAAAAATAGAATGAAAAGTTATTTTAATGTTATTCTTGTATTAAAAATTCATAAGAGATGGCTAGGCACCTGTGGCTCAACGGGCTAGGGCACCAGCCACGTAGATCTGAGCTGGCAGGTTCGAATCCAGCCAGAGCCCACCAAACAACAATTCATGGCTACAACCAAAAAAATGGCCAGGCATTCTGGCAGGTGCCTGTAGTCCCAGCTACTTGGGAGGCGGAGGCAAGAGACTCGCTTGAGCCCAGGAGTTGGAGGTTGCTGTGAGCTGTGATGCCACAGCACTCTATCTAGGGGGACAGCTTAAGGCTCTGTCTCCAAAAAAAAAAAAAATTCATAAGAGATAACGATAGATTTTTTTTCTAAATGTTAATTTTCTTTCATGTTTTTATAAATTGGTAATTGGTGGTATGTATTAACTTAAGAATTTCCTATCCATAGACCAAGTGTGATGGCTCATGCCTGTAATCCTAGCACTTTGGGAGGCCAAGGCAGATGGATTGCCTGAGCGCAGGAGTTTGAGACCAGCCTGAGCTAGAGAGAGACTATGTCTCTAAAAACAGCTGGGCATTGTGATGGGCGCCTGTAGTTCCACCTACTTGGGCAGCTGAGACAAGAGAATCGCTGGAGCCCAAGAGTTTGAGGTTGATGTGAGCTATGATACAGTGGCATTCCACCAAGGGTAACAAAGTAAGACTCTGTGGAAAAAAAAAAAAAAAAGAATTTCTCATGTGCGAAATTGAAATAATATCTAACATATCTTTTTTTTGGAGACAGAGCCTCAAGCTCTCACCCTGGATAGATGTCACCCTAGCATCACAGCTCACAGCAACCTCCAATTCCTGGGCTCAAGCGAGTCTCTTGCCTCCGCCTCCCAAGTAGCTGGGACCACAGGTGCCCACCACAATGCCCGGCCATTTTTTTGGTTGTAGCCGTCATTGTTGTTTTTTCAAGCTCGGGCTAGATTTGAACCCGCCAGCTCAGGTGTACGTGGCTGGCACCTTAGCCTGTTGAGCCATAGGTGCTGAGCCAGTATCTGACATATCTACTTTAAGATTTGTTATTCAGGTAAAATGAGTATCCACACTGCTTTTGTAAGTTGTAAAGTTTCATATAAATTTTAATGATTATCATGAATTTTCATTCAAACTTTTTATTAAGGCAATAGGGCTGTAAGGATAATATATAATAGTTTCTAGTTCTCAAGGATTGCACAACGTGGTTGGAAGCCAGATATCAAACTAGAAAATTTCTATGTAGCATAATGTTATAAGTGCTTTAATTAGGGAATACACAAGAACAAGAAAGGAATACTTAAGGCTCTTTTCATGAGTCAGAATGGTTATGTAGGAGTAAGGCAGAGAAAAAGGAAAAGACATTTGAAGGAGAGCAAACATCATGTGCCAAACTCATGGCATGGATGCAGGAGAGACCTTAGTGTATTTGAGAGTGGCAAGAAGTTAGTCAGCCTAATCTATGAAAAGAAAGTAGGAAAGGAGTCCAGAAAAGTCAGAGACCTATTAAGGAGTGCCTTTTTTTTTGCAGTTTTTGTCCGGGGCTGGGTTTGAACCTGCCACCTCCGTCATATGGGGCTGGCGCCCTACTCCTTTAAGCCACAGGCGCTGCCTTAAGGAGTGCTTTTTATGCATAACAGAGGACCTGGAATTTTATCATGTTGGTGATAGACAGACATTGAAAGATTTTAAGTAGGGGAGTGGTAGGATCAGATTTTTATGTTAAAATGATTACTGATTTTTTATAAACAAGATTACTGTTGGCTGTATGAGGGTGATTGGAGGAAAGAGAAGCAGAGAGACCTCTTAGAAGGATATTGTAGTATTTCCAGTAAGAACTGCTTTAGGATTGTACTAAGGTGATAGTGGAAAGAGAGAGAGGATGTTTGGAGAGTAGAACAAGCCAAAGCGAGTGAATAGTTTATGTGGTTTAGAATTTCAGGCTTATTTATCTTTATTAAATCCCCCTATTATAAAAAGGAAAAAAAAGTTCTGGCAAATACTTAGGTACTTAGAATCTTGATAAACTGTTTATTCTCCAAACAGAATAATATAGCTTTAGCAATTTTCGAACATATATAATACAGAGAACATATAATGCAAATGGTTGAGTACTTGAGTGAGTTTTTTAAGTGACCTGATTTTCTGTCTTAACATTTCTTTTTATAAAAACACCTGAAAAGTCATGCTAGGGAAGGATCGAGACTACTGTCTTTAAAATTTCAGTAGAGAATTCATTAAGTCAAATAACATTCTGTCAGTGAGAGATTCCCATATTCTTTTTTTTTTTTTAAAGACAACTTTATGGAGATATACTTCATGTATCATCCAGTTTGCCCATTTAAGTATACAGTCCAGTTTTTAGTGTATTCATCACCACAATCAATTAAAACATTTCATCATCCCTTGAAGAAAACTAGTACTCATTAGTAGTCATTATCCATTTTCTCCCTATTTACCCAAAGCTCTAGGCAACCACTAATCTGGTTTTTGTCTCTGTAGGTTGTAGATTTGTCTTTTCTGGATATTTCATTTAAATAGTATATGTAACATATGATTATTGTGAGTGGTTTCTCCTCCTCCTCCTCTCTCCTCCCCTCCCCTTCCCTCTTTCTTTCCCCCTTCCTTTCCCTTCCATCCCCTCCGCGACCCTCCCCTTGCTCCTCTTCCTTCTCCCTTCCCTCCCCCTTACCTTTCTTTTGTTCATTTTTGTTTTGTTTTGTTTTGTTTTTTTGAGACAGAGCCTCAAGCTGTCACCCTTGGTAGAGGGCTGTGGCATCACAGCTCACAGCAACCTCCAATTCCTGGGCTCAAGTAAGTCTCTTGCCTCCGCCTCTCAGGTAGCTGGGACTACAGGCACCCTCCACAACACCCAGCCATTTTTTGGTTGCAGCTGACAGTGTTGTTTGGCAGGCCCGGGCTGGATTCGAATCTGCCAGCTCAGGTGTACGTGGCTGGCACCTTAGTCCTTTGAGCCACAGGCACCGAGCCTCTTTTGTTCATTTTTTTTGAGACAGAGTCTCTCTCTGTTGTCCAGGCTAGAGTGCAATGGTGTCATTATAGCTCACTGCAGCCTTAAATTTCTGACTGGGCTCAAGCAATCCTCCTACCTCAGACTCCAAAGTAGCTAGGATTACAGGTGCATGACACCATGCCTGCCTGATTTATTTATTTTATATAAAGACGGGGGGGGGGGGTCTCAATATGTTGTTGCTTTTACTGGTTTTGAATTCTCAGCCTCCAATAATCCTCCTGCCTTGGGCTTCCCAAAGTGTTGGGTTTACAGGCGCCTGTAGGATTGGCTTCCTTCTCTTAGCCTCATGCTCTCAAGATTCTTCTGCTTTATATCATGTATCAATACTTCATTTCTTTTTCCACTGAGTAATACTTCATTGTATGGATATACCACATTTTATTTATTCATCAGTTGACAGCCATTTGGGTTATTTCCATTTGGGAGTTCTTATGAATAATAGCTATGAACATTCTGGTACAAGTTTTTATGCAGATATGTTTTCATATCTCTAGGCAGCAGTTCTCAACCTTTAGGTCGTGACCCACAGGAACTGTATTAAAGGGCTGCGGCATTAGGAAGGTTGAGAACCACTGCACTAGAGTATATAACCAAGAATAGGAGTAGAAGTCTATCTAGGAGAATAATTACCAAATCATATGGTTACTCTTAGGTTTAACCTTTAGAGGAATCCCAATACTTTTAACTTTTCAACATTTGAAGTGGAGCATTTGAATGAGTATTTATTTACTTTTATTTTTTGAGGCAGAGCCTCACTTGGTAGAGTGCTGTGGCATAACAGCTCACAGCAACCTCAAACTCTTGGGCTTAAGCGATACTCTTGCCTCAGTCTCCCAAGTAGCTGAGACTCCAGGCTCCCACCAGCCTCCCTAGAAGGTGGGACTCCAGGAGCCTGCAACAATGCCCAGCTATTTTTGTTGTTGTTATTCTTGTTCAGCAGGACCAGGCTGGGTTTGAACCCATCAGCCCAGGTGCATGTGGCTGGCGCCCTAACTGCTGAGCTATGGACGCTGAGTCGGGATTAACATTTAAAGTACAGATAGTTTTGTAGTTTCGATGAGTACATATGGTTTTATCATTAGACTATATTCATTTTAGTCTAATCAGTAAACTATAAAGGATACTTAATTTTTATTTTAACATTCCAATGCTCATTTTTTAGAGTGGTTTTTATTATGGAGTTGGTACTTTGTTTTACTTTGCAGAAAAACTAAAATGTTTTGGCTCATAAATATATTCATTATATCACTGTATTTAACAGTTAATTGTTTTCATTATACACTTATAATGCAGATCATATTAAGACATGTTTGAGATGTATACTTAGGGCCTTGTAGTATGAAGGCGTTTAATTTCTCTCTGAGCAGTGTCACAGAGGGTTTTTGCTCTTCCAAATGTCCATTTAATAAGATAAGGACAAATGTATGCTATACAGGAAATAATAAATGTTGTGAGCAAAATAGATGGGGCATATTCGAAATGTTTAATTAATATATAATTTGACTAAATGATGGAGGAAATATAGTAGATATTTGGAGATTATTAATGTCAAAAGGGAAAAACTTGGTCCCTAAATTACTGAAAAAGGGAATGCTAAATTGGAATAAATTAATTTTTTAAATAATAAAGGTCATAAAATTGTGTGTTAAATGAAAAAAAAGCAGTTTTACTGTTTTGGCTATCTAAAAAATAAAATAATATATCATTGTTATCTAAAAATAAAACTTCAAATTATACTATTACGTAAAAGTAAAGACAACACTTTTTTTTTTTTTTTTGTAAGACAGAATTTATTCACAGAAAAGAATACAGAAAACATTAAGGCATCTGTTAGAGGGAGAAAATTCTAGCGGGGAAAGAGAAGCTCTCTCCGTTTCTCTCCCAGTCTTTCCCCACCTCCTCCTTTAGGCCTTTAGTCTCAGGGTATATATAGGTGTATGGGTTCCTTGGCCAGAAAACGAATGAATACAGTCCCTTCTGCCAGGGGCAAGGTGAATGAATGTATCATGAATGGATACAGTCCTTTCATGGAATTGAGGCCTAGGAAATTCACAAGAAATTGACCTAGGCATAGGAAATGGGGGTGCCACATTTAGTCCTAAGTGTGAAGTGAAGGAGACACCAAGGCACAGGTGTCTCCTCGGCAG
>CAUYON010159365.1:0-25849 GCA_963573935.1 Arctocebus calabarensis | reverse complement strand
TTGATAGGCATGGCATTATCAGTGGCTGCAGACTCCATCAGAGACATGTCTGGTTAGCTTGTCTTCCCTTCTGGGATGTTAAAGCCATCAAGGGTCACTCTATCTCAATCCATTTTTTCTTTTTCTTTCTTTTTTTTTTTTGAGAGCCTCAAGCTGTCACCCTGGATAGAGTGCTGTGGCATCACAGCTTACAGCAACCTCAAATTCCTGGGCTCAAGCGAGTCTCCTGCCTCTGCCTCCCAAGTAGCTGGGACTACAGGCACCTGCCACAACACCCGGCCATTTTTTGGTTGCAGCCACCATTGTTGTTTGGTGGTCCGGGCTGGATTTGAACCCGCGAGCTCAGGTGTACGTGGCTGGCGCCTTAGCCCGCTGAGCCACAGGCGCCAAGACCCAATCCATTTTTTTCTATTTGCACGGTAAACTTTGCACAGTTTCAGAAGGTCTGTCGAACATACAGTTAAGAAACCCTAAGCTATGTTGTGTCCACGAGAATCAGAGAGATAAAGCTTCCATTTCAGCAGAAGGAATTCAGGTTAAACATCAGAAATAACTTGTGACTCTTCAAAATTTCACAAGAGCAGCACATTTCTCAAAGGAGAATTGTAGAAACGGGCTGCATAAATTTGGTAGTCCGAGGGCTGGGCTTTACCACTCGTGAGCCATTGAAATGTCAGTTAATTTATGAAAGTAATTAGTGTTTACTGAGCACTGCTTCATGCCTCTCAACAGTCCTGTGGGATAGACATGGGTACATTCTGTTGTACAGATGAAGAAACAAGTAGGTCAGTGAAGTAACTTCCCTAAAGTCATGGAGTCAGTGATGGCCAGATCCAGGATTTGATCCAGACAGGCCCTGACAGCCACGTGCTTAATCATTACAACAAACAGCCACCTGTAACTTTCTCTTTCTTCTGCAAGGAAGACACGTGATCGCAGTTACTCCCTGGTTCCAAGGGGGGCAATTTTCTATGCTTAGGAGCTGGCATGACCACTCTCTGCTGGGGCTGTCACACAGCCATGTGGTGACCTCCTCTTTCCTCTTGTCATTTCAGTGCTCTGCCCCACCTAACCTTGCCCCTTGGAGCAGCCTCACTGCAGGAGGTCACTGAGAAAGAGTCATTCCATCTCGGAGACTGCATGACACCACGTAACCTCCGACGTGTATTTAAACTTGTATAGCTTAACCTGGATTAAACATGAGCAAACGCGCGCTAGTAATCATTGGATGCATGATCGGGGGGGCAGGGCCCGTGGCGGCGCCTCCTCCCTGCCTGCGTGGGGGAAGGCAGACGCTCTCATTGCTCATTACGTAGTCTGGCTCTGGCCCTCAAAAACAGCTTACACTCTGAGACTAATTTTGAAATAAAACCTTCATTTAATTAATACTGTTCATGTGCTTTGGAGCGCGGCGTCCATCGGCCCTCTGTTCCAAACCGTCTAGAAACAAGAACACTTTCACATGCCGTCCTAGGGCCGGCGTGGCAGCCAGCACAGGACTAGGACAGGAGCATTCCCTGTGTAGGGATGCAGTGGGCTGCTTCGGTTACAGGTGGAAGGGGGAGGCCGTCCATAAGCTCATAAGCTTTTGCTGCTTGGTCCCGTTGAAGGGAGCTGCACCACAGAAACTAGCTGGTCGGAGGGGGTATTGGACTGAGGGGAGGGTGCGAAATTAGCAAGTAGAAAATGAATCTCAAGGAGGAGGCAAGAGGCAGCAGGGCCTCCTGTTGGGACTCCTCAGCCTGTGGAGGCCTCACCAGGCCCTCTACAGGGACCCTGAGGCTCAGGGGGGTGGAGGGAGTCTGCTCTGCTGAACCCTCCCAACATGGGGATTGTGATTTGTTTTCTGTGTTGGAGATGCCACCCCTCCCTGTCTGTTCCCAACAACCTCTGGCAAAGGTATCCTATGACTTTGCAGTGACCTCCCCTGGCTTTCCTGTGGCCCTAAATGTCCAGCAGCTGAGACCCCTATGTGCTGTGTCTGGCTTGATGGCAGGTAGCTGACCGGCAGCCAAATGCTTCTCTCGTGTTCCTGATGCTGGCTTGATTTCACCACAACCTGAATTCTGCTGCTCCTATCTTGAATAATATTAACCCTGCCAATACCCATATCCCTTCTCCGGAAGGAAAATACTTTTGTCGGGCACTTGTCAGAGCCTGCCACTGGTCGCATCACGCTACACATTGCCGTGTGTTGCAATATGCCCGTGTGTGAGTAGGTACTAGCACCGTCCTGAAGTTCCAAGGACACAGAGAAGCGGAGAGACTCAGTACTTGGCCCAAGGTTGTGTAGGAAGGGGGTGGGTCAGACTGGCACTTACATCTCTTTTCCTGCGAGATTTCCAGGGAGTCTTAGGAGTTTAGGGTTTGCTGGAGCTGAAAAGGTCACGGGGAAAGCTGGACTTGACCACATCGGCAACTCCACAGAAGGCCAAGGATCGATGGAGGTGATGATGGAAGCCATCAGTGCCCTGCTTCTCCCTTCCTGGGCCTCTGCCTTCCTACAAGCAGAACAGTAGTAATCTTACCTGGGGGTGATGGGGACTTACCCCACCAGGAAACTGCCCCGGTGCTGGAAGCTCTAACTCAGGCACCTGCACACAGAGGGACTTCCATGAAAAGCAGGGTTTCTGTGCAGAGCAAGCCCTGGCTGCTATAGGAAGGTGGCAGTGACGCTGGGTACCCATGCAAGCCCTCGGGGTCAACAGACTGAGGGTGCGTTGAGTTTGCAATTCATTGGCACTAAGACTAAAGATGCAAAGAGTCACGGAGGTGCGAGGTCATTAGATGGTGTGAGGTCATTACAAAGCGTAACTTTGCCAGCTACAGGGGTTTCTCACCAGTCTCGGTAAAGGGAAGCAGTGACTCCCTAAGAGCTTTTCCTTCCGCCTTGGATTTGTCAGATCTGGGTCATCCACTCCTTTCCCCCAATTTATCCCGCCAGCAGGTGTCTGAAGCAGCAGAGACCAGCTAATCCAAGCTTCTGGTGTTAAAAATAAATCTCAAGTGTCAGGGACACACTCAGCCCAGGAGGAGGTGAGCAGGGCGGGCTGAGAACAGCGGCTCCCCTTCCCTTTGTCCACGTCCAGAGTTTGGAGAGAATATGAAACCAACCTTCTGGGCTCTGCCTCGCCTTCCTGCGTTCTGGCCCCTCAGAGGATGGTTTCCAGGCTCAGAGTGAGAACTCCACCTAGGAGCTTGTTGGAAATGCAAACCCTCAGGCCCCACCCTGACCTTCTGAGTCAGAATCTGCCTTTTATCAGCATCACCTGAGTTGGGTATTTGCATGGCACCTTGGGGGATTTCCAGAGTTGCTGACCTTCTGATTCTTTGAGGCTGAAACTGGGGAAATCGTGGATCATAGGATTATCAGGTGAACCTAATTCTCTCCCCTTAGCTCTCCTCTGCTCTTTTGGTCTTTCTGGGTCGTGGTGACTTCAGGGAAGAGTCCCAAGGAGAAAGTGATATCCAGTTCCAGTCAGTCTGGACTACAAATCTCAGGTGCAATCTAGGAGGTCTGGGCTCAGCTATCGGAGGGCCCAGATCTGCAGGACGCCCTCTTGGGTAGGTCAGAGCTTGGTCTGGCTAGCAGCTCCTGTAAGTAAGGGTGTGTCTGGTCAAGTCCTGGTAGGGAAACATTATCATAGAGCCAGAGGCCAGACTTTATTCTTGTAACATTAGAGCACATGATCGTGGGACAAACCACCTCCCCCCTGGAATACCCCGGCGTTCTCTATCCTACCTCTGGAGGGGAGAGGGTGATATTTCAGAATAAACATCTGAAGGGAGGGTTTTGTCTGTATCCTAAATTCACGGGGCAAGTTGGAAGCAGGGAATAGGGGCCTCAGCCTCGTTTCCGCGGCAGCTGGGCGAGGTGACGCTCACCCCAAGCCGGCCTCCGTGATTAGCGTGTGCGGAGAGGAGTAATTGCATGCTACCCTTGGAGAAGAGACACTGGCGTTCTTGATGGCTGCTGATTATTTATTTCTTTGAGAGGATGAGGGAATAGTCCCTCGGATTTCTGTCCGAGACAGGTTCGCTGTCCTCTCTCTGTTCGGGAGGGAAGGCAAGGCCACCCCGCTCACTGGGAAGGTGCTTTAGTCCTTATTAACGCCTTCCTTCTAAAAGAACAATGAGCCACCTTAGCCCGCAGCCCGCGCCGCCCAAGCCCTCATGCATATTCATCCTGCTTCAAAGAGCACAGCATGGAGTATGCAAATGAGCCGGGAAGGCGCTGGTTGGCATTTTGATAATAGCTTTGTCTGAAAAACCCCAGAGACACGTGCACGTCTAGTTTCTCTCCTCCTCTCTCTTTTCTCTACCCTTGTGTCCTGCTCCTTATTCTCTTCTTCCACTGCCAACCTGCCAAGAAGAGGAAAATGAATCACAGAAGCGAAGGAGCAAGTTATGGAGGAGGTGGTGCGGGTATTCCAGTTATGGAGGAGCCGGTGCGGGTACTCCACCCGGGGTCTTTCCTCCCCGTCCTCTCCCCTCCCACCTCCTTGAACAGAGTCATTTTGTTTTTTCCCACCAATGTGTTTCCAGATCTAACAATGCCCCAGGGCCCTGGGCCTGTCCTCTGCTTTCTGTTGACAGCCCCCACTCTGGTCTGAGAACCCATTCTGCGCCGTCATCCTGCCCAGAGATTAGCTCCTCCCCTTTACCCTTCTTCCGCCAGCCTACTTTCGCTCTTCTTCCTGCACTCGACTTTTTTTTTGAGAGAGAGGGTCTCTCTTCCTTCACATTGAAATGGCCACCTTACTTCTGTACAAGGTCAGACCTAGATTACAGTACCCTATTCAGACTGAGAAATGATTCGTTTTCACTTCAGGATTGAATTCTTAAGATGCACATTCAACTGTGAAGGGTGATACTGAGAGCACCAGACATTCTCAGCAAGAACTGTAGCTCTTTCTGCGGAGTCAGGTTCAGAATGTCTGCGGTGTTCCCACAGTGTTCTCTCCTTGGGCCCCACCCTGTGAGATTCTGATTTAGTAGACTGGCAATGGAACTTGGGCACCTGCAAACTCTGAAAAGCCTGCTTAGCAATTCCAAGGGGCATCCCTGGAAGAAGAGAGAATCCCTGCCAAGGGGGTTGGAGAGGTAAGACACCCCCTGGGCCTGGAGGGCCTGGGGAGATTCCATCACAAGACAGCAAAGTGATTTCACCTCTTTCCAAAATGTGCCCCCACGTGTTGTAATACTGTCATCCAGTTGAAAGCAAAGTTAGAAGCGCGATACAGCCTGGCGGTTGGAAGCTGGGCGGGGCTGTCAATCTCAGCTTCTCCAGCAGGGGGGCAGCTGCATTCCAAGGGAAGCTAGGAACCCTCTGAGCTGCCAACTAACCCGTCTCATGGTCGGTCAACCAAACAGCCAGTAAGCAACCACCTCCTCTAACTTCTTCATTGGGCAGTAAGGAAGTTGCTTTATCAGTGGTTCTAAACCTTCCTAATGCCGCGGCCCTTTAATACAGTTCCTGTGGGTCACAACCCACAGGTTGAGAACCACTGCTTTACATGGTCCCTGTGTGTAAGGGGAAGTTATTGGCAGAGTCTTGACCAAATCAGAGGAACGGGGCGCTCTTCCATTGGGTAGGCAGAGCTGGCCTTAAATGAGTCTGATATAAGACAAATTTTGCCAGATGATGATGGAAGCAACCACCCAGAAATTCACAGGAATAACAGGTGGATGCGAGATACGCACACCTGAAGTTAGTTCTCTGAATAATAAGATAAAAAAATGTGAAAATGCAAAGGTATAATGAGATACACATAACTGAAGGGAATTGTCTTAAATGGCTGATTGTAATGAGATGTACATAAATTGTAAGGCTTGTAATGAAACGAAAAAAATTATATCCTTGCCTGATAATACTGGGTGTAATGTCTACACCTGAAATAAGTCGTCCCAGTGCATTGCGTGTAATGAGATGCAAATAATTTTAAAGAGTGTAATGAGATGAAAAATAAATCAAACACTTGTCTTAAAATGAAAGATGTACCAAGATGCACACACCTGAAGGGCATTGTCCTAAATGGGTTCTATTTAATGAGATGCGTTTAATTTGCAAAGGGGCTAAATGAGATTGGCCCAGAGAGAGGCTGAGAAATACGAAAGTATACAACACGCTTGTAAGTGGTGTCATAAAACCTGCCTCATATGTGTTATGGAAATAAGATGCTGAAGTGGAAAACAAACCACACACACAAGGTTATGAGGTGATTGACATTCTTTCTCTGCCAGTGCCCGGTGCTCTTTCCCTGGGCCTGAGAAGCTTTGCAAAGTTCACTGCCCTTTGTTTCCAGTATGATGTCAGGCACCTTGTATGCACTGGGGAATGCTTACTGAATCAACATCAGGTTCAGAGGGTTGCAGTCAATCTGCTAAAAGGTTACAGGAGCAGCTATAAAGCAAGGAACTTCAAAAGAGAGTTGGGAACTATTTTCTGAGAGCAAATGTTCCTCATTCTTCAGGCATCCTGCTTGGCAATCTGCAAGTGGAATAAGCGACTTTGGTGAGTTTTATGCTTCAGGCTCAGGATGCCCCAGAGAGGCCAGGTCAGTGACATATGCGTGGACCTATCTGGATGTGAGACACACGTACCCTTTGCAATGAAAGGCAGGAGAATCTTCATTTCCACAAATACCTTCTCTTCGAAATTTTGTATCAAAAGCAGGACTCTCCCTCTTGAACTATGCTATTTTCTCACATGATGGAGTAATGGGTATAGAGAAATATTTCTCTTCTTAAAAGCAACCACTTAGCCGGGCACAGTGGCTCAGACCTATAATCCTAGCACTCTGGGAGGCCGAGATAGGTGGATCACTTGAGCTCAGGAGTTCAAGACCAGTCTGAGCAAGAGCAAGACCACCCCCATCTCTACTAAAAATAGAAAAAGCAGCTGAGTGTTATGGTAGGCATCTGTAGTCCTAGCTACTCAGAAGTCTGAGGCAAGAGCATCCCTTAAGCCCAGGAGTTCGAGGTTGCTGTGAGCTATGACATCACAGCACTATCTAGCGGTAACAAAGAGAGACTGTGCCTCAAAAACAAAACAAAAAACAAAAAAAACCCACTTAGGTATTAAAGAGAAAGTAAAAAGAATGGGAGGAGGAGAGAAAATAACTAACCAACCAGTCACCCAAATAGTGACAGTAATGTTACCCAGCCTCAATGTTGGGGAGACCACAGGTGTGGTGATTGGATAATGTGGAGAGCTTGCCTTAAGCAGCAGCGATTATTCAACGGCACCTATTCCAGGTCATGAAGGAACATAGGTCCCAAGTTGCCCAAGTGCTCAATTTTTCAGAAGTCAGAAATGTAATTTTTTAACATGTGATCTTCTAACTTTTAAATGTTGGTACATTTGTAAAAACAATATGTTGTCCAAACTGAACATGTCTGCAAACTGAATTTAACCCAAACATCACAGTTGACCTGAGAGCCTCCTGTTTGCAACTCTCGATAAAATTTGAGATCACTCAAGAATGGAAGAAAAAGTATCCAATGTACTCAGCCCTACTATGAAGCTAATTTATAGGTTTCATATGAAGGCTATAACCCAAGTATAGCGCAAGAATATGGGGAAAGGGACAAGGTGGGTAGGGGGGAGGTTAGGGTAGAGGGAGGGTAATTGGTGGGGCCACACCTACGGTGCATCTTAGAAGGGTACAGGTGAAACTTACTAATGCAGAATACAAATGTTTTCATATAGTGATTAAAAGGCCATGAAGGCTATGTTAAACAGTTTGATGAAAATATTTCAGATTGTATATGAAGTCAGCACACTGTGCCCCATGACTGTCTAATGTACACAATTATGATTTAATTAAAAAAAAAGAAAAAGAAAAAAATTGAGATCACTGAGCTAAGGAAGAGCTGATACAGGGATGTTGCAAACACACTTTCAGGCTCAGTCGTTCTCTGTTAGAACATAAACTCTTGATCAGAGTTGTGTCCTGGTAAATGGTGCCTGGGACAGAGTTGGAGCTCAGTAAACGCATGTTGAATGAGGGCTCACTGGAAGTGAGTCCAGAAGGCTGCAGTGTGACAGGGTCATCGTCCTGCAAGGCAGCAGGCAGGGAGGCTCCTTGGTCAGACCAGGAAGCACTGGCCACCAACTCCCACAAGGAGAATCTCCAAACCAAGGAGGTCTTTCCTGCTGGGCTGGAGTTGGGGACAGAAGTCCGTCTTTAGGGTTTCCAGGGCCCTGATATCAGTTCCATTTGGGGGTAAAAGGAAGACTTGCCCTACCCACCACCCCTTTGTCCCATCACTTGTATTTCCACAGGAAAGCCGTATTACGGCCTGTAATTTCTTTCCATTGTGCTACCTAAAATGTATTTTGTGGAGTACTGGAAATAGCTTAAATTACTGGAAAAGGGGGTGGGAGTCAAATCTGGGGACACCTGAAACAAAGAGGTTTCTTACCTGCAAGATTCCTCAGCCTTTAGTCCTCTGGTGCACGTTATGAAATTCCACTCACAAAATATAACATGCAGCTAACCTTAGACTAATTTGAGCACAGTTTGTTTTTTTTTTTTGGATTATACTTTATAACAGTGTGTTCCTTGGGAACACTGCTTTAAAAGATTGTAGTCTTCCCGCTCTGGGAGGTGAGGTTCTAGTGCATTATCTCCTTGTGGATCTTGAGACTTTCTCCATCCGCCTAGAGAGGGGGTCTAGAGAGGAGGCAGAACCCTCTCCTGTTATAATGGGGGGTGGGCTCTGGGAGAGCAGTGACTCAGGGAGCTCCAGCAGAGCTGGTTGGGGTCCACTTTGCCTGTCTGACTGCCCCTCGCCATCTTCCGCCTGGTCACCAGGGATCCACCGCTAAGTGCAAACTCTCCAACCTTTGCGAATGTGAACCAGAAGCTCCCTCCTGCTTCTAAATAGATGCCCTACACATCTCAGTAACAGTGCTAGCTAAGAAACCCCCTAGTCAGAAAGAGGCACAAACACTTGCCTCTCTCTACTGTGGAGAGAGAAGAGAATTGCTTTTTTTTTTTTTTTTTGCAGTTTTTGGCCGGGGCTGGGTTTGAACCCGCCACCTCTCGCATATGGGGCAGGCGCCCTAATTCTTTGAGCCACAGACGCCGCCTAAGAATTGCTTCTTGCCCAGGGATGACAGCGCTGACCCTGGGATTCAAGGGCAGCCTCCCATCCCCCTCAGCTTTAGCATTCAAAGCATCACTCAAGACAGACTCTCCCAGTTCCTGGGACTTTTCATCTGCGGGATAGGGACAGGGGCACGAGGAGGATGGGGGAGGGACCATGGAAGCACCAGCTTCCAGGATGATGACCCTCAGGACCTAGGATGGAGATGACAAAGCAATGCCCTTTGTGGGAGGCAGAGTGGGTTGGAAGCGAGGAACTCAATTCCGCGCTCTCTATGGTGGTGGAGGAATCGCCAGGAGAGGGCGATAGAGAGCTTCTCCTGGCTTCTCTCCCCATCTCTGTCTTACAGCTACACTCTCACCAGGTAAACACACCAAGCTTGGCTGTCTTTCTCTCCAGATGGGTCAACTGAGGTCAGCCAGGAAGCCCACTGCCTTGTGCCCTTCCCTGGGTAGTCGGGTGTATTGGGAGGCCTCAAAAAATTGGCTGGCCCAGGGTCCCTCTAAAGGAGCAAGGAACTCCTACAGCAACCATAGAGAAAGAGAATTGCGCACCAGAATTATGGTAGGTAATAAGATTTACTGAAAACTTCTCGGCCACATTCAGTACTGGTTTTGGTGGATACATCAGAAGGAGTTTGCATAACATTAGGCAGGTGAAGGGGGCTGGGAGGAAGAAAGGTGGGCACGTGTGTGCAGGTGTGCCTGTGTTGGGGACCCCAGTCAGGGTGATGAGTGGAAGGGGGTGCGTGTGTGTTTCAACAAGGAAAACGAACCAGAAGAGGAAATGCATTTTATCCCACCGCACATTGCAAAAGTCTCACGCCAAAAAAGCTAGACTTTCCTCTACCTATGGCATCAAAAGGGAATAAAAAAATGATTGGATCACCCAGATTATAAATAAGGTTATTTGTTTTTCAAAAATCCCTATTAAAACATTAAATATCAGTTCTTTGGGGGGAGAAATACATTCATTTCAGGGAGACCTCAGGAAAGCGACTGTCCTTTTGCTCCGCCCCAACCAGGTGAAGGAGGGGAGGCCCCAGAGAGCCAGAGGGTCCCCTCCACTTCAGGCAGGTAGCCACTCACATCCTGCCACTGAAGGAGATGGCTAATGCACAATTTACAAATGAAACTGCATGTCCATTAAATTAAACCCAATGAAAAACACACGTGTGGTCAGTCCTGTCATTCACAGCCATAGGGGCGAGAGGGGCTGGGGTGGGGCTGGAGACGGGTGCCAGGAGGGGGTTCTGGAAGTTGAGGTGGGACAGTATGTCAGGGCAGAGTGGAGAGCTGCGGCCTCCTCCTGGGAGCCACCACTCCTGCAGTGCTGTGGGTGGTAGAGTGGGGAACACAGGCGAGTGGGTGAGGCACCCCCCAGGCTCCAGGGTGCCATCTCTCTGGCCCCTCCCTCACATTTGGATATTGATGGGAACAGGGATGTAGCACCTTCTCCAACCCCTGGCTTCCTGTGGGCTAGACGCTTCTTTGCAATGTTCTGCCTTCTCTGAAGGATAGAATGAAGAAGGGCGGCTGGAGGCTGATGGATCCCCCCTGGGGTAGAGGGACGGCCTCTGGATGGTGGAAGGATTCCGAGCTAGCCGGGCTCTATGTCTCTGCAGGCCCCGAAGTGCGTGGAACATCTAAGGAGCTCCATCTGAGGGCAGGAACTTCTAGGGTGGGACACCCCTGTCCTGTTACAGGAGCTGAGTTCTGTGACACCACGGTCACCTTGATATGGCTCCTGGCCTAGAGCCTGTCATTTCTTTGGCTCCTGGCGCCACGCCAGATGAAGGGACTCCTCTTATCCTCCTACAGGCTGAGCCACGAGCTTACAATCCATTTCCAGGACGGAGTGAAGGATGCTCTGCTGGCTGCCGTTCCTCTCCCCCAAGTGCTGTGCCCAGACACAGCTCCCTCCTGCCCTTGAATGTCTATAAGGGGAGCTGAGAACCTTCTGGGGATGCAACCCAGGCCCCCTTTGTCTTTCCCTTTCCTCCTAAGTCTGTCCCCCGGCAAAGGCCCACTCTGTAAACAGCACCAATCCACTGCACAGTGCAGGGCTTCCGAACAGCACAAGTCCTTGGGTGGGGCCCGTGGTTGCCATCTGTCCCCAGAGATTTGGTGAGTTCAGACATCACTCCTGCCTCTCCATGCAGGCCGTGTGACCAGCCCTGCCAAACAGTCCTCTGGGGTTCCAGGGTAGTGGGCTGGGGTGCTCACGGAAGCTTGGTGTTTGGGAAGGAACAGGGTGTCTCCTCTGTACTTCAAGCTGCTGATTTTGGGAAGCTAGGGCCCAACTCCCTTGGTGCTGCCTACCCGTATCCCCTTCCCCCCCACCCTGAAGCCCTCCCGACAACGCTCCTCTCCTGCTCGGTGGTCAGTGCATCTGGGCTGCCTGGCTACTCCAGGGAGTCACTGTGTTCCAAGCCCAGGTCGCTGACATTCGTCGTCTGCAGCTCATCGGCCTCCTCCTCCAGCTCCTCTTCCTCCTCTTCTTCCATCTCATCCTCATCCTCTTCTTCTGTCCCATCCAATGAGTCGTCATGTGCGGCCATCATCGCCTGCTGCATGGCCATGGTAGCATTGTCTGAGGACAGGGACTGCAGGTTGTCCAAGTTGATGGAGCCTGCATGAGAGAAGGCACGGTTCTGGGTGATGTGGGGCTCTGTGAGACAGGATGGAATGGCTGGCTCACAGGGTGGAGGGCTCCTTGCTCAGGCAGCTCGAGCCTAAGCTGGGCGACTCCTTGGCATGAAGCCTCCCATCCATTCATCAGTCAGCTTCCCCTGCACTACCCAGGGAAGCAACACTCCCAGCTCCCATTCACTGCACACTTTCTATGTAGGAATGTTAAGTGCTTTTGACTTGCTATCAGTTCTGTAAGGCAGGTATTATTATCCTCATTCTAAAGAGGTGGAAACTGAGTCTCAGACAGTTAAGTCACTAGCGAGCTCAAGGCAATACAGTCAGCAATGACAGTTAGGACTCTTCCCCAAGGTTGCCCAACTCCCAAACTGTTTCCACTCTACCTGTCGAGATGATGACCCATCATATCAGAACCGTGCACCCGCACACACGTATGCGTGAAGGAATGCAGGCACACGTGCACACTGCCACCTCTCTTCCCACACACTAGCTAGCTATAAACATGCTATAGCTTCACATGCCAAGCTATAAAATGTCTGGCTCATTGAATTATTCATTGTGCATTAGGCGACTGGCAATTAGAAGCGTGTATATGGGGGGTGTGACAGGGAGGCTGGGAAAACAGAGCTCTTCCTGGGCTCCGTTCACAAGCCAGCTGCCTGCCTTGGTATTTATAGATGGCCTTGGCTCTTGGGGTGCTGTGAAGACACTGCTGCTGGGGAGCTTGGGTGGGCGTGGGTGTGAGCAGGGGACTCTGCTGAGCAGTCACTGACCTGGATGACCACCGCCTTTCCTTTGTCTTTGTGAGATTGCTTTTGGCTTGTTAAAATATGTACAGAAACATCCTCGTCTTGGAGGCTTTGATGGGGTCAGAGCAGCGACTGGGGTCCATTTGCATAGACAGTCAGTCCTTGGATCTTTGTGAAGCCTGAGTTCCAGAAGCCTCACCAGTCCCTGCCTAGGGTGCACCCAGCCCCAGTTCTTACCGTCGGGGTTTGTCCCGGGGCCACTGCCCTGCTGTTGCAGGACCCCCGCAGCAATGGAGTTGGGCCAGAATCTTTGGGTGGGCCGGTGCTGAGACTTGATCTTCTTGGCTTTGGGGGCAGGGTCTGGGTTGCTGGCGTCCAGCATGGGCTGCAGGATGCGTCTCCGGGCGTTGATGAACCTGCAAACGCAGAGGCCTGGTTAGTCACCAGCTGGGTGGCACTGGGGAGACGGGCAGAGAGAGATAATCTGTCTCCTCACTGCATTACATGGAACAGAACGGGCTTTTGACTCAGGATGTAAAAAGCCCAGCAAGGAGAAGGCCCTGGGCATTGAGGAGTTCTTGGAATCACCTGGGGCTTGGCCACCCCAAGGTAGCAGAGAAGGGTCAGAAATCCCTACTCAATGCCTGCCAGAACTGAGCAGAGGACGGGAGAGGGACAGTCATAGACACCAACCTCGGACTTCTCTCCATAGGTTGAGGGCTCAGACCTAGGCCCCAACTCTGAGGTCTGCTGTCACCCAGCCAGAGCTGGTTCCCTGAGCTCCCTATGACAGTTCAGCCAGCCAGAGAAGGGGAAAGCTGAGACCACCTGTGGGTTTAGAATGGCAACTCTTCCTCCTTCCTCCCACTCCCAGCTTTGCAGAACGCTTCAGTTTTAGTTCACATGGGGAGGGGTAGACCAGATGACCCCTGGTGATGTGCCACGCCCTCCAGTCCACAGGTGCAGGTGTTCCTGTCTCTACAGCGCAGGTGGGTTGGGGGCTCAGGTGGGGTTGGGTTTTCTATTCAACAAGAAGCCTCCAAGGGTGTGCCTGACACAATATCCCAGCAGAGGGCGCCAAGAGGCTGCAGATGAAGCTACAGGTGCCAGTGCTGATTCTGGCTTTCTGCTACTAGCTTAAACCAAAGGACTGGCCTGGAACACTGGGCTGAGACTGAGGCAGATCCCAGCATTCCAGTCTCCTTTCCCTGCTCTATGTTCCCCTGCCAAGCACGTGGCCCTTGGATGTGAGAGCCTTTGAGCAGGTGATGCTAACTCACCAGTTGTTTACTTGTAGAAGGGTGAGGTTGGTCTGGGCTGCGATCTGCCTCTTCTCATCCTCTGTGGGGTAAGGGTGCTGAAATGAGAGGTGAAGGGCGAATGAGGGCTGGGCACAAGGTAGCCTGCTACCCCAGGAGGCTGTGCTCATGGCATGGCACCATCCCAAAGAAGGGAAAATGTAATGTTTGTTCCCCAAAGAGCATGGGGCTAAGGCTCAGAGGAAAGCTGCCCAAGACGCCACACTCAGGGCCACCTGGCCCTCGGCCCAGCCCCCACAATGGTCAATAGTTCAATACTGATAGCTTCCAAGGCACATCCTTCTCACCTGGTCCTCACCGCCACCCTCCCAGCAGGCAGGGCAGACATTGTCAGTGTTAGGATTGCATAGGTGGGTGACTAAATCAATTCAATTTAAATTAACTGATATTTACTGAATATTTACTACATGCCCAGATTTACCATAGGCCTTCCTAGGAGAGCGAAGAGAAATAGAGTGGTAAGCACTGCTTGTATAGTACTTTATAGTCTGTACGATGCTGTCGTGAACTTAATTTCATTTAATAAAGCACAGGGTTAAAACCAGGAGATAGACAGATCCGGTATTGTTACTCTCACTTTGCAGACGAAGAAACCAAATGACTTCTCCAGTGTCACCCAGATGGATGTGGGGCTAGTCTTTCTCCCATTCCTTCATGATACCACTTTCTAGGACAGAGTGAGGGTGAGGTAGGGAGCCGTTCAGGTCCCACCCAGCACCCAGGCACACTCCAGTCTGTGCAGTGATTACACATGTTTCTCTCGCTCACGTCCTGCTTCAGGAGAGCACCAGTGCAGAGAGATTTCATGCCTCCCAGTGCCTTCCCGTACACATGGCAGATGCCTGCTGAGCCAGAGAAAGCAAACAGCAAGCATTAGATGCCATGGTTTTGGTGATGAGCACCACAGGGGCTTAGGAGAGCAAGAAACACCTGCTGTTCAGAGTGAAGGGAAGACTGAACAGGTCACATTAAGAAAGGAGAAGGTTTGGGGTAGCAGTGGGAAGACAGTTCTGACCCCACTGGGTGGTGAGCCAAGTGGTGACGAAGCCTGTGCATCTTTAGGGCTTTCTCAGGTCTCAGCACAGTGCCTGACACCCAGTAGGTCTGAATGGGCCAGAGTTTCATCCTGGAAACTAGGGAAGGTTTGGGGGCTCTTTGAGCCGAGGACCAACCCATTCAGCATCCTCAGGCCAGCATCATCCCTTTTGATTAGAGTGGTATTAGAAAGCTGTGCTTCGGCCATCTAAACCCCTGGATACTGGGACTCACAATCTGGTTTTATCATGTCTGGATGAGAAATCATGGGAATGCCATAAACCACCATAAAGGCTCAGCGCCTATAGCTCAGTGAGTAGGGTACCAGCCACATACACTGAGGCTGAGGGTTCGAGCCCGGCCTGGGCCAGCTAACCAACAATGACAACTGCAACCAAAAAATAGCTGGGTATTGTGGTGGGTGTCAGTAGTCCCAACTCAGGAGGTTGAGGCAAGAGAATTGCTTGAGCCCAAGAGTTTGAGGTTGCTGTGAGCTGTGATGCCATAGCACTCTCCTGAGGGCAACATAGTGAGACTCTGTCTCAGAAAAAAAAAAAACCTAATAAATAAATTATACTTGTAAAGTGCTCAATAAAAGGAGCTCTTCATACTACTACTAACATGTGCTGTCAGCAAGGTGCTTAAAGCTCTCTAAGGAAAGAGTTTGAGATTGGCAGCCTTGGTGGTAGTCTCATTATCAGAGACAAAGGGGAGTGATCTCTTTAGCTGGCCTCAGCACCCTCTGACCGAGGCAGTCAGGCTCATGCATTGTTTTAATTCACACCTCCGACCCTGACCGTGATGCCAGGGCAGCTGAGACTTGTGACTCACACATGAAGATGCTAGCAAAAAGGAAAGCACGTCAGTGTTACAGGAGCCAATGTCATTCTAATTGGGAAGGAGCAGAGGGAACTGGGGGAGAGACAGCAGGCCCAAGGGTCAGGAAGGCAGGGACTCTGGGAGTTCTGACACCTTCTGGGGACAGGACAGTGCTCTCACCCCAGTGGAGCCCATGGAGTTCCAGCCTCCCTATTCATGGGAAGGAGCCAAGCAGCCTCTTTGTCCATGGCCAGCTGGTGTGTGGACAAACTATGGCAAAAATACGGTGATTTGGGCACTACCAGGCTCTTTCATGCCTTGCTGCCTTTGCACATGCCAGCCTCTCTGCGGGAAAGCTCTTTCTCCCTCTGTTCCGTGGCAGGCTTCTCTGAGCTTCCATGAAGACCGGTCACACATCTGACCTTCAGTGAACCCTTTCCCAGCTCCCTGAGGCAAAGCTAGTTGCTGCTGCCTCTGAATGGTTGTTTTCTGTCCACTTGCTGCTGAGATATGTCCCTCCACTAGGCCCTGCATTGCCCTTGGGCAGGGACCCTGTATCTTATTAGACATTGTTTATCTCCAGCATCCAGACCAGTGACAGGCAAAGAAGTCAGTGTTCAATGATCACGTCGGGAACAGACAAGGGAATTAACGCAAGGAGATGCAGACTTGTTTCCTGAGCAGAGCAAGGCTTGGTTTTCTGAACATTCTGGTTCATCAGCCCATAAAAGCTGGTTATCTGTGGCACCTTGGGTGCTGGCAGTAAACAATGTCTGAAGTTAAGAGCTCACAGCATAGATGGAAAGGAAAAAAAATCTAGGGAGAAACCCTCTCTTAAAGGGAAGTCCATGCTAAGTACCCCTTGGCGGTAGAGAAAGAAGTCCATAAGGAGGGGGACTTCAGTTGGACTTTGAAAAATGACTAAGCCATTCTAGTAGAGCAGGGGATGGGCCTTCCAGGAAGGTTGTACTGGGACTTACATTTAAACCAGTTAGATGAAAATCTCTCCCACCATTAAAGGCCTTCCAGCCTTTTTTTTTTTTTCTTCTTTTTTTAGAGACAGAGTCTCACTTTGTCGCCCTCAATAAAGTGCTGTGATGGCACAACTCACAGCAACCTCCAGCTCTTGGGCTTAGGTGATTCTCTTGCCTCAGCCTCCCAAGTAGCTAGTTCCACAGGTGCCCGCCACAATGCCTGGCTATTTTTTTAAACATCTTTTTGATTTTTTATTAATTTTTATTTATTTATTTATTTATTTTGTTGTTGTCGTTGCATTTTGGCTGGGGCTAGGTTTGAACCTACCACCCTTGGTACATGGGACCGGTACCCTACTCACTGAGCCATAGGCGCCACCCCCAGCAATTTTTTGTATCGCAATTTGGCTGGGGCCGAATTTGAACCTGCCACCCTCTGTATATGGGGCCAGTGCCCTACTCACTGAGCCACAGGTGCCACCTGGCCCTCCAGCCTTTAATGGGAAACCCTCCAGCCTTTCTTGTAAGGTTAATGTTTGCTGTCTCTCAGGAGGCTTCTGGTATGGCCCCTATTCCGGGCGGATGTCATGAACACTCCATGGCCACGCTCCCCTCTAGTGGAGAGCTACAAGAGGCAGTGTTGCCACGCACAGGCTGCTTATTCTCTTGTGAATAAGGATATAAATCTCTCCCACCCCCCCTAGCACATGTCCCTACCTCCTAGCCCTCCTGGAACCAGTATTTCAGGAGGCACGTGGTAGAGGCCGTGGGGTGAGCAGCATTTAGCCCAGCCTGGAGAACAGGTGTGTCGGCCAGAACATTCCTGGCACTGCCTGTGAGTGCTCGTGGGAGCCATCCAGCTCATACACACCTCAGACCGCATGATTCTTAAGTACAGAGTCAAAATAGTCCTGGCTCCTGGACAGACCGCGAATGGGTCAGTGCTACTTTTTTAGCATGATTGAAAAGGCTTGGGGCCAAGGACGGGAAGAGGAATTAGATGAGATCATGGTAAACCACCAGGCTACGGTAGCTGCTCTCTAATCATTACAGGGAGGAACTCCTTTGGAGTTGGAGGGAAGGGCTCAAGTGGTAGCTCTCTGCAAACAGACAACTCTTCCTTGGAAAAGAGTTCAGGACAGTCCAGAAACAAACTGGCAGATCATTCTCAGGCACAGCCCGAAGCTCCATATAAGTAGACGGTGCTGCCTGGTGCAAAAAAGCCTTTGCAGATGGGATCAAGTCTTGGCCCCCCACTCAGTAGCTGTGTGACCTTGACAGCTTGTCATTTTATGTCTTTCATCCTCAGCTTCCTTGGCTTAAGATGAAAATAGCAAAAAAAATGCCAACTCTTGGATTTGGGGGATGGTTTAATGAGATAATGCAGGATAAACATGTGTGTGCTGTTAATTCATCCCGTACAATGTGCTAGAGAATCCCAATGTCACTTAGTTGAATATTTGAGGTCTCCAGAGAAAGGAACTGTGGTATTTACATTAAGTAGATGTTTCATAGCCCCACAGCTGCTGCTAGGAACTTCCTTTGCATTCTAACCTGAAGTCATTCCTACTTCTCCCCCAACAACTCCTTTAGTGCAAGTCTCATCTGGGTTAAAAGTTGGTGCCAAAGACACCTTAAGGTTGGAAGGGCGAGTTCTGCCAGGGCCTGGGTCAGAAGGGAGCTGAGCCAGTGCTGGTTCACAGGCCCCTAGCCACTTCTCTTCACACAGAGTCCTGGAGATCGTCCTTCACCATGCAGCTCTCACCATGAGGCAGCCAGGTCACCAAGGGACAGAGCACATGGCCAGCCTCAGCCTGTGGATGTCAGCAGACCCCGCGCTGCCATGGGTGCAGTGGCCTGGGGGTCTGGCTCAGATCAGTGAGTGTTCATACCCCTTCCTTGCACCCCCAGCCCTACGAGTCCACCACCCCCTTCTTCTCTGCTCCTACTCCTGACAACCATTGGGCTGCGGTCTGCAGGTCTCCAATCTGTGGGAATTGTGCCCCTCTAGGAGGGCCAGGGACCACCCAGAGAGAGGCAGCCAGCACTATCAGGGACCCTGGAATGACCACATTCCATCTCATCTAAGATGCCGTCAAGGGTGGGGTGCACCCCGATTTTAGAGGTGCTAAAATGGGAAACTAAGCCTTTTGGATTGAAAAGAACCACTTACTGTCACTCAAGGGATCTCTCTTGACTGTAATTTGCCCTCATTCAAACCATTCTTTCATTTTCTTCCTTGTTTTTACCCCTCACCCTCTTAAAATTGTGCATAAAATGTATAGCTTCACATTTTATCACAAAGCAAACATCCATATAACCACTGCCCCCAGGTCAAAAATTAGGATAAACCAGCACCTCCTGGTAGCCCCCTTCTACTCTTTCTGAATCATTTCCCAAAGCTCACCTGAATTTTAGGGTAATTGCTTTCTTGCTTTTCTTCGTAGTTTTACTCTGTGTGTTACACCTTAAGTGTGTTGGCTTAGTTTTGCCTGATTTTTGACCTTCATGTAAATGGAATCATTTGTCCACTTTTGTTCTGTGCAACCATGGCTATTCATTTTTCACGGCTGTGTAGCTTTCCATTGTGAAAACCTGCTTCCCTCCCATTCTTCACTTTCCTGCAATTTCAAAACTATTCTCCCTCCCTCTGGTTTCTGTTTCAATCCATCCTCCCCAATGCCAGCCAGCCTGCTTCTTCCAGCCACTCCCACCCCCACCCCTCCTTAGGCTGAGCCCATTCAGATGCCCAGCCCAGGGGTCCTCACTCTGCAGGGCGGTCTGCTTAGTAATCTGTCGTCCCCATAGACAGGGTGCAAGCTTTTTGAGAAAAGGACCATATCTTTCTCTTCACTACTACGTCAGCAGGCCAGGTGCACAGTAAGTGTTTAGCTCGTGTATGTACCTGTTGAGTGAATTAATGTGAGATAACTGGGACTTCTCACCTTTTCCTGTGTGGGGGAAACTGCTCCTGTAATTGATTATTGAATAAAAACTGGCGGGGGTGGAGGAGAAAAAGAGGGTACTTAAAAGTTCATCAAGGATGGACGGTGCCTTTGGCTCAGCAAGTAGGGCGCTGGCCCCATATGTCAGAGGTGGTGCATTCAAACCCAGCCCTGGCCAAAAACTGCAAAAAAAAAAAAAGATAATATGGGTGGCGCCTGTAGCTCAAAGGAGTAGGGCACCAGCTCCACATGCTGGAGGTGGCAGGTTCAAACCCGGCCTCGGCCAAAAACCGCAAAAAAAAAACAAGAATTAAGTGAGTTAATATTTGAAACTTAGAATAGTGTCTAGTGTTTGGTAAACAAATAAAAAAACAAAGAAAATAAATCTGTGGCTCGATGCATGTGGCTCTGAAGAAGCCACAGGTTGTTTCTTGGCAGAAGGCAGGAGCCTCCCAGCAGTCCCTTCTGTGCATGTACAAATAACACCCCTTTTATTCCTAGAATGCTCTGGGATCACCGTAACCCCTGTGCACTATGACGGGGGCATTTTCTTCTAACCTGGGTTTCAGGCATCTCAGGGGTGTGATGCCTGATGCCTGATGTGAGGTTGTAAATCAAGTGCAGTGTCAGAGCTGCAGGCTCCCAGAGGGTACGTCCTGTGTGCCCTGGGCACCCCAGGGCCCTCCCACATTCTCTTTCTCAGCTCATCTACCCAACCCTGCAGCCAATGCACCTGTTGTCTACAGGCTCAGTCTTAGACCCACTGCAGTGTGACATACACCCAGGACTGCAGCTATACCAGGAAACACCGCCAGAACCCCCCTCCTTCCTGGGGGTCAGAGGACAGCTTCTCTCTACATCCCTACTGCAAGGGGTGCGAGGGAGAAAATGCTCTCACATCACAGGCAGGACTCCGAGGCCTGGCACAAACAGATGAAAGCAGCCAAAACCCACTGGCTTGACTTCCACCTTCCTGATCCCTTACACCAAAGCCCTCCAGGTCCTGAGTAGCATCGGTAGTGAAAAGAGTCATGGCCATGACAAGGGACCATGTGAATCCCCAGGTTCCAAGGGAAGACATGGGGTGGAGAGGATTTCATGATCACAACAGATTGAAGGGAGGGTCAGCAAGAATCACAGTGGGATTTACGATCATCTGGGAGATAACTGTCTCCCAGAATGACCCCTCCTTCTCTTCCTATTCAGTCCTAAATCATTGTCATACTACAAGGCCCAGCCAAAATGCTGGCTCCTCCAACCAAGCCCTGTAGGACAACATCTCAACACTGCACAGAGCTCTGAAGTCCCTGTGTCCAGCCTCTTCCACAGGACAGGAGCCCTTCACACCAGCACTTTTCAGATAGTCTATCCAAATAAAGAACAGGTGTGCAGAGACAGTGACGGCCTCTGCCCTCGGCATGTTTTGGCAGGTCTAGGGCAGCCTCGTAGGTTTACTATCTCCTCTATGTGTGTCATCCTGAAAAAGATGTGACATTCGGCCCTGCAGTGCCACCTCCACACAGTGCACAGCCCTTTGCTGTGATGGTTGGCAAAGTCTTTCTGTTGAACTGGCTCCTGCCTTCCTGCTCATCAGGATTGTCTCACATCTCATCCCAACAGGTGACGCCTGCAGTCGATCACTGACGATGTGTAGCATGTTCTGCTAAAGTAGGTGATATGTTCTCATTGAATTCCCAAGGCCCCTGTGAAGTACATATTGTTATTCTCATATCAGACATGAGGAAACTGAACTCAGAGGAATTAACAAACTGGCCCCAGTTATATTCACACAAATAGCAAAGGGCAGATGAGAGCTGGGACACCCCTGTGCCTCTCACCACTCTCCCTCTGCCCTGGACTACCTGTCAGGTACCGCGCTAACATATTATTGACCATATTCTTCATCTTGGAGATGGGGCATTGCCATCTCCACTTTATAAGCAGGAGATACACATTAGGGAAGTTTAAGTTCAAGACCTGCTCAAGGCCATATGGTAATTAAAAGTAGGGTTTGGACCAATATCAGGTCTGCCTCCCTCCAAAGTCCCTACCCACCGTTATACACCACATTGGCCTGAAGCAGTAGCCTGCCCGAGCTTTCTTTTCTGCAGCCAAACATCCCAGTCCTTTAACCATCCCTCATCTGTCAGAGCCACTGGGACAAACATCTTCCCAGCCTGGCTGCCCTTTCCTGGACAGGACTGTCAAAGATCCTTTTGCAGTCTGATGCTCAGGCCTGGACGCTCTCTCCTGATCAGCACAGATGGTCAAACTCCTCTCACCTATATTGGTCCCCTGTTCTTGAACCTCTAGAGTTCAAGAACAGAGCTCTGTGTTAGAGTATTTGTGAGCTCACATTTGGTTACACTATGGGCAGACCTCTTTTGCTTTCTGGGGAGAATTTATTCCCCCAATTAAATTTTCAGTCTCCTGAGTGCTGAAATCATGTCTCATGCCTGAGACTTAGGAGTTAGTGGATAAGATATGTTATATGGAACTTAGATCACATTTTCCCATACAAACATGTTATTTTTAAAACATGTTAAGTTTTTCTGGCTGGTCCCAAAGGCCAATTTGGTTAAAAGTCTGAGTTCAAGTGGGGAGGGGTCCACAGATTTGAGTACAAGCAAGAGACCTTTCTCCTTTTTCTGCTTCCAGAGGGCAGAACTAGCCCTAGTAGAACTCTGAGATTAATGATGTTTGGACGCTCAGCCTCTCCTTGGAGTGTCCTGTTCTTGTGTCCCTAGATAGATCCTGTGTCACCCCACAGTCAGCATTCGGAGTCTGAGGTCTCTAGTCCCTAGCAGTTCAGGGTCAACCCCCCTGAAACTATGTTCATGACAATATAAACAAAGCTTTTTGTCAGATTATCAAAATAGATAGGGACATATGTGCTAGAAACTTCTCCTCTGGCACCCCGTCCTGGCTGGGCTTCTCAAAATGTTGTGTTAAAAAGTGTCCTAATCTTCATCTTCTCCCACCAACAAGCCCTGGCATTCTTCCCACAGAGCTGATCTTAGCTGAGTGGGAGCAGAAAGTCAAGCTTTTGAACTAATTCCTACTAAGCTGTATATAAGCAACGGCCTCATAGCCTCTGTTAGGTATCCCATTTTACAGGGATCGGATAGTTTAAAATGGGTCTCTGGTCGGTAGAATGTCAGACAGTGCAAGGAAATTAAAAAGCAAAAGTACTGATAGCAGATAAGATATTCTAGAACAAGAACAGCCAGTCTCCTAAGTCATTCATTCCCTTGCTTTTTCAGGAGTTGTTAGTTTCCTCCAAAGATTTCCCAAAAGTTTCAAGACTTTTCCCAGCAGGGCAGATGATAGGATCTCCAAAAGGCATTCATAGCAATAGCACCTGGATATAAGCACCTCATACCTATCGTCTTACTCTGTTCTCATAGCAACCCTGTGAGCTATGTGTTGCTATTCCCATTTTACAGCTCAGGAGACTGAGGCTTAACAAGCTTGAACAACTCATCCCAGGCCCCCAGCTTAGGTAGAAGTGGTAATGAAATTCAAACCCAGGTCCTGTCACCAGGTGCTGGGTCCTTTCCAGGGACCATATAGCTCCCAGATCAGGTGTGCAGGGGGATCCTGTTAATGAGTCTTTGACAGCAATAGATCTAAATCCCCCTCAGTATCCATGGGGGACTAGTTTCAGGAACCCTCGTGGATATCAAAATATATGAGTGTTTGAGTCCCTGATATAAAATGGGGTAGTATTTGCATATAACCTACACACATCCTCCTGTACACTTTAAATCACCTCTTGATTACTTGTAATTCCTAATATGGTGTAAATTCTATGTAAATAGTGTTATTCTGTATTGTTTAGGGAATAATGACAAGAAAAGAGTCTGTCATGTACTGAACCCATGACATGTTTGGCACAGAAGTGCAACCATCCATTTTTTCTTTTTGAGTATTTTGAATAGTTCAGTGGTTGGTTGAATCCATGGATGCAGAACTTACAGCTACAGAGGATCAGCTGTAATTCCTTCCACGCTTAACACAGAGCTCTGCAAGGGAAGGTGGCAAGGCACGCAAAGAATGCTGAGTGACTAAGCCAACACCAAGGCACAGAGGCAACTGGACAGATTTCACCCCCTGCACCCACCTTGGCCAGGAGCCTGTGAAGGCACAAGCTGTACCCAGGGAGGCAGCAACTCTGTTCCCTTTGTTGGAATCGGACCATTGTATGAGGCTCTAGGGCTGTAGGGACGATAACTGGGAATCTGACAGAGAGTTTCTAAGACAACAACAGGCTCAGAATCATGTGAGGGACACCAACTTCATGGCATCAATACTTACAAGTCAAAAGGTGTGAACAACCCAAACATCCATCAGCTGATGAATGAATAAACAAAATGTGGCTTATCCATGAGGTCGAATATTATTCGACCACAAAACAAAGGACTGATAACCTGCCATGGATGAACTTTGAAAACATTATGTTAAGTGAAAGAAGCCAGGCAGAAAGTCCACATGTGGTAGATTCCCATTCATGGGACAGGCAAAACCTCAGAGACAGACAGTGGATTGGTGGGTGCTAAGGGCTGGGGAGCGGTGGCTGATGGGTACGGGATTACCGTGATGAAAATATTCTGGAACTAGATGGCAGTGATGATCGCAACACTTCGTAAATATAGTAAAAGCCCCTGAATCGTACAGTTTAAAATAGTAAATTTTATGATATGAAGAGAAGCCCCTGGGTGCTTTTGTGCACTCAGCTTTTGTAACCAGAGCAGAGTTCACACCAGGGCACTGCAGCAGGGCCCTTCGGCTCCTCCTGGCTGGGTGGTGGACAGCACAGCACAGCTGGATGCCACACCTGGCTGATGGATGTGACGGAAGTGTCACTGTGAGGTCTGAAAGCCGAGGCTGGGCATTCTCAGTTCCTCCACCTTTCGACGATGGGGCCGTGTGGCTCAGCCAGAGGTGGCGTTCGTTCCCTTTGCTATACCTAGACTTGGGTAGAGCCAGAAGATGTCTGTGGTTTCTTAGTTACCGTGGAGGCGATGGAACTGAGTGGGTAAGAGATCAGAGCCTCAGGTTGTGGTGATCTGGGTTCAAATCCCGTGTAACCTTATCATCTGTGGGACCTAGTGAAATGTTACCTTCCTCGTGTCACAGTTTTGTCATTAATGAGAATAACAGTACAGAAGCTGTCTCATTGGAGATGGAGGGGCCTGCGGGGGCCTGGTTTCCTCTCTGGGATCTCCTCCTACACAGAGTACGTTCTGTAAAGCTGCGCAGGCCCTCGGATGGCAGCAGTGCAGGGAGCTGTCATGTTTTTGGATGACCATGAACAGGATCATCTGGCAGGCCAGGATGATGCTGGGATCTGGAGCAGAGGGGCAGGGACAGAAGTTGGGGAGGAAGAACAGTCCTCTCCATCCTCCACCGGGACCCTCTGCCAGGATCTTTCAACCTAACCTGGCTTTGCCACAGAATGATTGCTTCCAGCAGGAGTTGAGCTTCTTTCAGCCAAAATGCAACAGCAAGAAAATGTCACTTGTTTCTTTAGGGCCTCAGAAGCAAGCAGCTAATGGACGAAACTATCCCAATCTCATTGCAGCCTAACAGCAAAAAGGCTCTTGGATTTCACCTCCATCTAGGGAGCTTTCTATCATCTGAATACGTTTCAGCAGCAGCTAGAGCCACAGAACAGTGGAAATGACAAGAACCCTCAGACGCAGGGCAAAAGGAATCAAAGGATGCTAACTTCTGCCTGAGAGAAAGAAGATAACAAGAAAACCTAGATTTGCTATAGAAGTTTTCATAACCAATCTCTGTTTAGCTAAGTTTACATGGCGTACCACTCTCTCCATTTCCTCTGTGAACCGTAAGAACTGCTGTCCACAGGACTCTGAATGCTTGAGATAAGTAGGGCAGCTTGCAGGATATTTATCGACCAAGTTATCTGCTTATCTGGACGTCAGCAGTGTAGCCAGACTGGTTTATGACAGCTCTATATATTACTGTAATTATGGAAATTAATGAACGAGTCTACAAGCCAATGAAATATGAGCACAAAAAGAGGACTTACTGTTGCTAAGAAAACTAAGTAGAAAGCTTTTGAAAGACCTGAGACCTGGGGAGTATGGGTGGAGGGAGGGCAATTGGTGGGATCACACCTACGGTGCATCTTAGCAGGGTACTGGGGAAACTTATTAAATGTAGAGTATCAATGTCTTTATATAGTGATCAAGAAAATGCCATGAAGGCTATCTGTAA
>CAUYON010159363.1:0-31807 GCA_963573935.1 Arctocebus calabarensis | reverse complement strand
CCAAAAAAGCCTGGACAACTGCTGAGGAGACACTTGTGCCTTGGTGTCTCCTTCACTTCACAGTTAGGACTAAATGTGGAACCCCCATTTCCTATGCCTAGGTCAATTTCTTGTGAATTTCCTAGGCCTCAATTCCATGAATGGACTGTATCCATTCACTGATACATTCATTCAACTTGCCCCTGGCTGAAGGGACTGTATTCATTGTTTCCTGGCCAAGGAACCCATACACCTATATATACCCTGAGACTAACGGCCTAAAGGAGGAGACGGGGAAAGACCGGGAGAGAAACGGAGAGAGCTTCTCTCTCCCCACTAGAATTCTCTCCCTCTACCAGGAGCTTTAGTGTTTTCTGTGTTCTTTTCTGTTAATAAATTCTGTCTTACCACTGGGGGGTGGGGGGGAATAATGTAATGAAGAATAATAAAATACATGTTAAAAAAAATAAAAAAACTGAAAATAAAGAAATCCAATTAAACTAAAAGCTTATTATTTGAAAAGATTAATATTGATTAAACCTGTAACCAGACTGGCCAAGAAAAAAGACAAAGTAACCCATATCTAGAATAATCCAAGAAACATTATTACAGATACTACAGACATTACAAAGAGTTACTCTGAATATAAAAACATATAATCATTGCAGGCAGTGCCTGTGGTTCAATGGGTAGGGCACCAACTCCATATATCAAGGGTGGTGGGTTCAAACCCGGCCCCGGCCAAACTGCAACAAAAAAATAGCCGGGCGTTGTGGTGGGCGCCTGTAGTCCCAACTACTTGAGAGGCTGAGGCAACAGAATCGCCTAAGCCCAGAAGTTGGAGGTTGCTGTGAACTGTGTGACGCCACGGCACTCTACAGGGGGCAATAAACTGAGTCTCTGTCTCTACAAAAAAAAAAAAAAATATATATATATATATATATGTATAAAATCATTGGCTAACCCAGAAAAAAAGGGGAGAAATCCCAAATACAAAATAAACAGGAAAACCAACAAAAATAAGGAAAAAAATAATAGAAAAGGGATTCTATCTCCAGTAACAGTAAAATACTATATACCTGCTAAGAAAAATAAAAATCTTTTACAAAAATTATAAAATCCCACCTAAGGTGACAAAACAGAAAAGGACTGTAACAAATGGTAAAGACTATAGGAAGACTCAATATCATAAAGGTGACCATTGCCCATATTTAATCTAACCATCACTCACATAACAGTAAAAAGACCTGATTTTTGAATTCATCCTAAAGTCATGAATCACTTAATGTCGGGGATACGTCCTCCGAACTATACCATTAGGCCATATCCTTGTGCGACCGTCATAGAAAGTACTTACATAAACATAAACCTTCTAGCCTACTACACACTATGCTGTATTTTTATTGCTCCTAGACTAGGAGTAACAGCATGTTCCTGTACTGAACACTATAGACAGCGGCAACACAATGGGAGGCATCTGTGTTTCTAAACAGAAAAGGTACAGCAAAAATATGGTACTACCTTACAGAATCGTCATTGTATATAAAGTTTGTTACTGGTCGGCGGCATGTGCCAGAATCATGAACAACTTTTGTATCATCTGTAAGCCGTGAAGTCTTTGGGTCCCATAAAAGGAAAGAGTAGCAAATTCGATCATGGGGAAATCAAAAATGTGTGGCAAAAAGTACCAGTGACAAAGTCAAGAGACAAAACATACCCGCTATCATATAACATCGAGTACCAGCTGGCTGTGAGACCTTGGATAAATCACTTCCCCTTCATGAGCTGCCCTTTCTTTTCAGCTGATACGGAGACGATAATAACGGCAGTCACAGGACAGATGTGAGGAAGAGAAGACTACTACACGCAAAACACTCTGACGAAGAGCTCTGGCTCAGTGGGACGCCGAGCGCACCTGTAACCTGTAGAGGTTCCAGTCCTCCCACGGCCCCGCCAGGCCCAAGACGCAGCACGCCGCATCCGGGGCGTGGCCAGGCGTGCCCGGCTCCGCCCTCACCCCTCCGCGGCGGGGGCTGGTGGGCGCGCGCGCGCGCGCCGGGGCTTCCGGACTCGCTCCCGCGCAGCCCGAGACCCTCGCCGCCCCTCCGAGGCGCGGCTCCTGACAAAGGGAGAAAGGCGAACTCCCCACTGCCGCCCTCCTCTCTGCTGTCTCTCTGCCCACACACGTTCGGCCAGGCAGACCCCGCCGGCCCCACTCCAAGGAGGGCACCGCGCAGCCCCACATGCCACTCCGAGGGTCCCCGCCGCCTGCGAGTCGCCGAAGTTTGGGCTCCCTCTCCGCGCGCGCTGCAGCACAGCCTCATTTCCTTCCCCTCCGCCCCCAGGCCGAGCGAAGCTACCTGGCAGCCCCCTGTCATACCTGGAGGGGCACAGTTCCCACCCGTGGTTCAGTGCCACGCCCGGTCACGGCACGGGGCGGTGAAGACGCGCGGAGACGGGTTCTGTCACCCACTCGCAGCTCTAGTGGGGGGAGGGCGGCCACGGGCGAGCTCATAGCATTGCACATGCGCAGACACAGGGCCTGCTCGCGGTTCCCAGGGTCCTCTGAGCGGTGGTCCGTGGAACCTTCGGAACTACACTTCCCATAAGCCTCCGGGCCAGTGCCTTTAGGGACTCTAAGGAAAGTCTGCGACTCAACTCTTTTGGAGGGTCGGGTGAGCGCTGTCCAAGATGGTCCTTTCTCCCGCTGCCTCTCCCCGAAATACAAAAACTTGGCTTTTAAAGATCACACACGTAATCTATGATAACTGTGTTTAAGTTAGAAAATACGCACAAAATAGGAGAAAGCAGGTATCACGAGTTTCACTTTTCAAAGATTAATGTAACATTAAATCCACACCTTTCTGGTATTTTTTTTTATGAGACTGCCAGGAGGACACCATGCGCTGTAACTACCTTTTTCTTTTTTGTTTTTTCCTCCTCAGCTTTATTGAGGTATGCTTGATCATTATAAAAATTCCACATATTAAAAAAAAAATTGGCTGGTCCGAGTGCAGTGGTATTTACAACTAATTGATCACAACAATTTACAGATTCGTTTGTTCTTTCTCCACTCCCACTGCTTCACTTGACTAGTAAAAAAAAAAAAAAATAATTGCAGGCTCGGTGCCTGTGGCTCAACGGGCTAAGGCGCCAGCCACGTACACCTGAGCTGGCGGGTTCGAATCCAGCCCGGGCCCGCCAAACAATGACGGCTGCAACCAAAAAATGGCCGGGGGCGTTGTGGCGGGCACCTGTGGTCCCAGCTACTTGGGAGGCGGAGGCAAGAGACTCGCTTGAGCCCAGGAATTGGAGGTTGCTGTGAGCTGTGATGCTACAGCACTCTATCCAGGGTGACAGCTTGAGGCTCTGTCTCAAAAAAAAAAAAAAAAAAAAGATTAGTATGGTCCCGAGCAAGGATGACACACAAACTCATAAAGTATTCCATAAAAAGAAATAATAATCACTGTAATGTTTTAAATATCAGTATCTTTCCCATTAAAATATCTCTATTTGAATATCCAATTTATTTATCTCTATTAACAGAAGAAATATTTAGTCAGTTAGCTGTTTTAGAGCCAGGGTCTTACTTTGTTGTCCAGGCTGGAGTACAGTAGCCTGATCATAGCTCACTAAACCTTGAACTCCTGGGCTCAAGCAGCTCTCCAACTTCAGCCTCTCATGTAGCTGGGACTATAGGCATGTGCCACCATATTCAGCTGAATTTTTTTAGAGACAAGGTCTTGCTATGCTGCCCAGGCTGGTCTCAAACTCCGAGCGTCAAGCAATCCTCTTGCCTCAGTCTCCCAGAGTGCTGGGATTATAGGCATGAGCCGCTACATCTGGCCCAGATGCCTACAGTAAGCCCAAGACTAGAGGTTTAAACTCAGAAGATCCATGAAAACACTTCATTGAGAGGACTTTATTATTGGTTAAATAAAAATTTAAGAAACAAGTAATTATCAAGGCATAGATGGCCCAGAATGCAGTGGCTTGGTACCACTCCTTTCCCATCTGGCTCTCATCTTGAATATGCTCCACTCTCCTATCTAGACAGGACCAAAGGGTTGTCACTATGAATAATGTTTTTGCCAGAAATAGTTACCACAAATATGCAGCAGTGCTTAAGGAATTTCTATTTATCATTTAGGACATTAAAAACATATATAATCATCAAATTGAAGCCCAAAAGATAGTTTTTTTTTTGTTTTGTTTTGTTTGTTTTTTTTTGAGACAGAGCCTCAAGCTGTCACCCTGGGTAGAGTGCTGTGACATCACAGCTCACAGCAACCTCCAATTCCTGGGCTCAAGCGAGTCTCTTGCCTCCGCCTCCCAAGTAGCTGGGACTACAGGCGCCCGCCACAATGCCCGGCCATTTTTTGGTTGTAGCCGTCATTGTTGTTTGGCGGGCCCTGGGGCTGGATTCGAACCCGCCAGCTCAGGTGTACGTGGCTGGCGCCTTAGCCTGTTGAGCCACAGGCGCCTAGCCCAAAAGATAGTTTTTGAGGAAAACAAAAACCCACTGATCTATCAACATCCTATCTTTCTAACATGTATAGAAGGATAAAGCTGAGCCTCAGTTAAAGAAGGGACTCATTAAGTCATTGGTTCAGCACAAATCTAAAAAATACTGCATAAATTAACCAAAGCACCTTGATGGATTTTACTGCCAGTACCATAACATATTCTATCATACTTTAAAGATGTAAAGTATTTATATCTTGATGTAATATATGAGTAGAAATGGATCAGTCTTGAAATAAAATCTCACACTTGAAAGTTTTCACATAAGGATACATGAAGCATAAGACTTTTTTTTTTTTTTGGAGACAAGTGTCTCACTTTATCGCCGTTGGTAGAGTGCCATAGCGTCATACCTCACAGCAACCTCAAACTCTTGGGCTCAAGGGCCCAGCCTCAGCCTCTCAAGTAGCTGGGACTACAGGCACACACCACAACACCCAGTTATTTTTAGAGACAGGGTCTTGCTCTTGCTCAAGCTGGTCTTGAGCTCCTACGCTTGGGCGATCCACTCACCTCACCCTCCCAGAGTACTAGGATTGTAGGCATTAGCCACTGCGCCTGGACTTTAAGCATAAGATATTTTTAAGCTCAAAGTCCAGCTTGCTGAAGGACAATAGCTCAGTTCATTATAAGTCAGCTCTAAAGCAAACACAAAACATGAAGACAAAGGGTGAACTATTTGAAGGCTAGGGGGTCTAGAAGAGGTAGCACTAACTCCTACAGAAACCAGGGGCTCTCTAACAAGTTGAGCGGTGCCTGTTGCCACAGCTCTTACAGGACTTGACTGCCTTGAACTGCAATGGCTCAAGAAGCACCAGGCCCTGCTTCTAATCATCTGTGAGTTTCTTGAGCATCTTACTCAGCTTTGTATCCTTAGCCACTATAGACTGCATAGATGGTGCCTGGCAAATGCTTGTTGAATGAGGAAAGCAGGTGAATGGTAGAACTGGGGGCAAACCCATTATAGACACAGAGTGTCCCGGTTTCCTCACCAATGTATGCTCTAGGTCAGCCTCTAGACTTACCTAGCAATAATCCATGAGACATGCCAGGAAAATTTATATAAATCAAGTACTTGAAAATAAGATACTTGCTATTTAAACAGGGAAGTAGGCTATTTAAAGGAAATCAGTCATAAAGCCACTTGTAATGGGGGCATAATCAACTCCCTTTTTAACGAATATAAATTTTTATATTCTAAGGTTGCTTTCAGCAGGAGAGACCTGACTCAAATCTATACCTTGCCTCATTTTCACTTGAGCAACCCTATTTTATACTGTCTGAAGCTCTCAATCAACTACAAGGAGATCAAATAAACTGATATAATCCCACTTCTGGACAAGTTTCATCAGTTCTCCCTGTCACCTATTTTTAATATCAGATGGCAAGAAAGTTCTCCAATTAATAGAGTCCTGGAGGGCAGCCAATCCTCCACTGAAGCCAGACTCTGAGCTTTTCAGATTCCCTCAGCATGGATAAATAACACACGAGTTCCCAAGTAGGGAGCTGGTTGCCAGGTAGACCATATATTCTAAAGCACATTTTCAAAGTAAAATCCAAAGCAACAAAATTCTAGTCTTCCGTGAATTGGCACAGGGATGAGCCTTAGTCAGAGATGATGGGTATACAGTAGGCATTTGATAAGCTCTTGTCAGTTAGTCCCAACATAAACTTTTGACTCAAGAGATGGGTTTCCAAAGCTCTGGCCACGAAGATATTTTAGTGCCAAAGGAAAGACTCATTGTAGCTCTGATTTATAAACAGGTAAGAACAAGCAGTGCTATCATTTCTAGCCATCCAGAGCAGTAAGAAAAAGGGCATATGGTGGCTAACAGATTAAATCTGATTGCCAAAGATTTTTTTTTCTTTTGAGACAGAGTCTCACTATGTCACCCTTAGTAGAGTGCTATGGCGTTACAGCTCACAGCAACTTCAAACTCTTGGGCTCAAACGATTCTCTTGCCTCAGCCTCCCAAGTAGTTGAGACTACAGGCATCCACCCTACAATGCCCGGCTATTTTTTTTTGTATTTATTGTTGTTTAGCAGGCCTGGGCTGTGTTTAAATCTGCCATCCTTGGTGTATGTGGTCGGCTGTAACCACTGTGCTATGGCCGCTGAGCCCGACTGCCAAAGAGTTTTAAAGTTTCATGTAGTGTTTCATGGATCTTGAGTAGGGTTGTTACATTTAGCAATTAAAAATTCAAGATGTTAGGCTGAGTGCTGTGGCTCACACTTGTAATCCTAGCACTCTGGGAGGCTGAGGTGGGTAGATTGCTTAAACTCAGGAGTTCGAGGCCAGCCTGAGCAAGAGGGAGACCCCCACCTATAAAAATAGCCGGGCATTGAAGCAGGTGCCTATAGTCCCAGCTACTTGGGAAGCTGGGACAAGAGAATCACTTGTATCCAGAAGTCTGAGGTTGCTGTGAGCTATGATGCCACAGCACCCTACTGGGGGCAACAAAGCGAGACTCTGTCTCAAAAAATAAATAAATAAAATAAAATAAAATAAAATAAAATAAACTGCAAGATGCTCAGTTAAAATTTGAATTTCAGATAAACACAAAATAATTTTTTATTTCTTTGCTTTCTTGTTGTTGTTGTTAAGACAGAGTCTCACCCTATGCCTGAGCAGAATGCAATGCCGTCACGGAAACCTCAGATTTGGGCTGTGGGCATCCCGCTGACTCAGCCTCCAGAAACCACTGAGATTACAGGTGCTTTCTGCGGTGTCTGGCTGGGTTTTTCCATTTTTTTTAAGAGTCGGGGTCTGACTCTCACTCAGGCAAGTCTCGAACTCCTGAGCTCAAGCAATTCTCCTCCTCAGCTTCCCACAGTGCTGGGATTACAGGCGTGAGCTACCATGCCCGGCTACACAAAGTAATTTTTAAAGATAAGTATTCCTAAATATTGCAAGACTTACACTAAAAAGTTATTTGGTGTTTATCTGAAATTCAGATTTAATTGGGCATCCTGTATCTAACCTGGCAATTTTACTCTAGAGAACAGAAAGACATACTAAATCACAGATCCCTTATTGCATTAAGGCTTCTGAAACACTCTCCCCCAAAATGCTTCAAGAGCTTTGATGTGGATAATGAGAATCTACTTTTTTAAGAGTGAAAATAGATATTGATCAGAGTTGCCTGCTCCTAGGCCACAGTTAAAGGAGGGACCAAAGAATACAGTTCGCACAGGGTTTCTCAACCTCATTACTACTGACACTCTGGGCCAATAATTCTTTGATGTGGGGGCTATACTGTACATTGAGGATGTTTAGCATTATCCCTGGACTCCCTACCTGTTAGATGTTAGTAACATTTCCCTCCATTGTGACAGCCAAAAACGCTTCCAAGTATTGTAAAATGTCTCTCTGGAGGCAAAATCTCCTCCAGTTGAAATCACTGGGATAGAAGAAATGTTCAAATAAACAGAAAGTGTCATGTCCATTACCAATGGTCATGTAACAAAAGATTGTTCACAAGGGAGACAGTCTCAGCTCAGCCCAGGGACCCTCCAAGCTTGTAACAGGCAGGAGGAAGCCTAGTCATTTCAGCTAAGACAGTTAGACACCCTTCATGTGTCAGAAGCATTAGAGAAGAATCCTTGGTAAGCCAAGCCAATGGAGCTCCGCATGGCCATGCACACATCACAGCAATCACAGCGTTGCACCCATCCTTTGAAGACGTTCCTTTTAAGTTAACCTCCCCTCCAACTAAACTTTTTCCAAATCTCTTCCTCCCGTTTGGAAGTTGAGTGATTCTCAGCTGAAAAGGCCTGTATATATGAGGTGCAGATGGCAGCAGTTACAGCCCTCACCAGATGCTGTAGTCTCTAATTTGATTGAAAGGATATAATTAGACAACAGAAACACTTTAATGAAAGAGCAAAACATGGAGGGAGGGAAAGATTGAAGGCCCTTAACTGATGCCAAAACACCCACTAGTAATAGAGGCTTTGAGTCTGGGGAAAGGGAAGGGGAAAGCCCCTTAAAAGGACAGTCCCCATCCTGTTTATTTCCCCATAGACATAGGAATAGGGATTTTATTATTGTAGATTTTCACTGTATTTTATGTGGGAACAATCTGATTAGAACCAGAAGAGTCTTCGGAAGAACATCAAAGAAAAACAAATATGGCTTCTGTGGTCATTATTAAAAATATTTTTACCAGCCCAATAATTTTCTTTGAAGATGAATTTTTATAGATTGACCAGCAGCAAGTAATTTACATACTGTGATGGGATTGGTTCAAATCCCTACAATCCTAGAAGAGAACCACTCAGTCTCATGTTTTCATCCAGCTTTAAGCCACCAAAGGCAAATGCGCTGCGGCCATCTAATGTATTTGCTTGGAAGAAAGAAATCGTGCAATTATACATGCTGATAGGTAAAACCACCATGGATCATCTTTAAAAGTTTCTATACTGTTTTTACTATTTCCTAGCTTTCAAACTTTGAGTGTGAGTATATTGTTCTGGTCCTAACCAAGAATGTAACCAAACTGAAAGAAACCCAGCCCTCAAAGACTGCAGTTGCTAATGTGGTGTGACACTCGAGTTTGGAAGCGGCTGCAGCCTCCTCAGCCCACTAGAAGCAGGGCCCCGCCTTTGTGGCAAACTAAACAATAAAAGTTTAATGGTTTGGCTACTTGCCAGGGATTAAATCTATGGCAAGGGAAACTAGAAGCTGGGCTCAGCAGAGAGGCAGCCCAAGAGAGTCCTGTTGCACATATATAACTTAGGAGGAAGAGTGGCAACTTTGCATGTTGAGCTGGCCTAAAATCTTCTGTGTAGGTGCTTCCTAGCACTTAACTTCATTCCTCTTCAAATTGGAACAAGTCCAGGCTAGGGAGGTGTTTACCTAGAAAGAGAACATTTTAAAGGGGTGGGGGGTTTCTTCAGAGGAGGAAAACAAAGCACATTTCCGTCAAGTGGTTATTAACGAGATGTGTGGACACCCATCTGACATTTCTACAGTGCCCTCTTTCCTTTCCCTCTTCAGTCTGAATCCAGAGAATGTGTCAGAAGTTGAGGTGGGGGTATGTGTGTGGGGGTACTGCCATTTTGGGAGGAAGACATTAAAGACAAGAGAAGGAAAAATTGAGTGACCTCTGACTCTTCCCCCTCGACTAATACATTCAGGTTCTCAAGGTCAAATTGAATATGGAAGGAATGTCAGTCATAGTTCTCATCTATGGAAAGGCTGCACAGCCAGCCAGAAAATAACCTGCCAAGTGGCATGAGGGGGCTTGATCTAACTTCAAGACCCATACTGGTAATGCTCTAGGGGGCATATTTACTTCCTCCTCTGTTGTCCTTATTCAGGAGGCAGAGACTCGGGCAAAAATTACAGATCCAAACTTCCGGCCTCTCTCAAGTGTTTTGCATTAACTGTTCTACAGTACAAACACAATCAACTTGGTATGTTTGACTGTTTCATTTTGTTTTTTTCAGAAATGCTTTAATTAAAACAAAATAATCAACCATGTCAAGCACATTATTGTTTTTTAAAAAACTACTTGAAATATGTCAATAGAACCATGGAAATAAAAATTAACAACTGCTTAGAAAGGTGACAAAAATATATTTATTTATTTTTCTCCTGGCTGTTTTCTGTCTCAGGGCTGGTGCCACCTGCTGCCTGGGCTTTCCTCTGAGAAACAGATCTCTCCACGGTTTGTTCCAAGCAACATCTGCAGGCATAATTGAACAAAACCATAGGCCAGTTCCAGGGCAGGCACTATTTTCTTTATGTAGCACACACTGAACCACACTGAATTTCTCCTTGAAGCATTCTCTTAAGAGTCTTTTTAAAGATCTAAATGTATGTGCATAAACTTCCCCTTATATATATATATATATATATATATCTTTTTTTTTCCATATATATATATATATATCTTTTTTTTGAAAACTATGGTATAACATAACATAAAATGTATCATTTTAACCCTTTCTCCTATGTTTTTCAAAGTTAGGTAATAGTAAGTGGTAAAATGTTCATTCATTCACCAAATCAAGTCACTTTGTCACTTTTTCTAGACTAGTGAACACTGAAAAAAATCAAGACATGAACCTGGAGAAGGACCTGGCAAAGTACAGCCCATGGCCCAATTCAGGCCCACTACCTGTTTTTGTATGGCCCATAAGCTAAGACTCAGTTTTAAAATTTTTATTTTGAAAAAAATAAAATGAAAATGTTTTATGATATCAAAGTTACATGAAATTCAAATTTCAGTGTCCACAAACTTTTTTTTTTTTTTTTTTTTGGCTGGGTTGGGGTTTGAACCTGCCACCTCCAGCATATGGGGCCGGCGCCCTCCTACTTGAGTCACAGGTGCCGCCCAGTGTCCACAAACTTTTACTGGAACACAGCGTTGCTTATTCATTTATGTTTTGTCTATGGCTATTTTTGCCCCAGAAAGTTGAGTAATTGCAACAGAACAGTATATAGCCCATAAAACCCAAATTATTTACTGTCTTGCCTTTACAAAAAAATGTTACCCCACACCTGACCTCAGGTAGCATTCTAGCCTTAAAAATTTTAAACTAGAGGTGGTATATTACCTCTAAATCTTTAACCTATATATAGTGAAGCTATTTAAATCAATATGTTTTCTCTTAGTCATATATTGTTTTGGGTCCAACTATGCTAATCCATGAGTGTATCAATATCTATATTGAGTACATGAACTTGCTTTTGTTAGCAGTGAGCCTAAATGGAAGGCCTCTTTGCTTTAAGATCTTATAAAAAGGTTCACTGCATACCTCAAAGATTTAAATTATGTCAAGGCCAAAACAAAATTTCACAAAAGGATGAGAGTTCTTTGATATCAAGTCAAAATAGTGTTTCTTAAAATACTCAAGCACATAAGTAACTGTTAAGCATGCTTTAATTCCTTCACTGCTTCAGCCCCCATGTTGCCTACAGGCAAGTGTATTACTATTAATGAAGTACCTAAGAGGGGCAAGACTCTGTAGAGCAGCGGTTTTCAACCTTCCTAATGCCGCAACCCTTCCACACAGTTCCTTATGACTCGGTGCCTGTGGCTAAACAGGCTAAGGAGCCAGCCATGTACACCTGAGCTGGTGGGTTTGAATCCAGCCCGGGCCCGCCAAACAACGATGGCTGCAACCAAAAAATGGCCAGGCGCTGTGGCGGGTGCCTATAGTCCCAGCTACTTGGGAGGCAGAGGCAGGAGACTCGCTTGAGCCCAGGAGTAGGAGGTTGCTGTGAGCTGTGATGCCACAGCACTCTACCCAGGGGGACAGCTTGAGGCTCTGTCTCAAAAAAAAAAAAAAATATATATATATATACAGTTCCTCATGTTATGGTGACCCCCCCAAATATAAAATTACTTTCGTTGCTACTTCATAACTATAATTTTGCTACTGTTATGAATCATAACATAAATATCTGATATGCAGGATGTATTTTCTTTCTTTCTTTTTTTTTTGCAGTTTTTGGCCAGGGCTGGGTTTGAACCCGCCACCTCCGGCATATGGGGCCGGCACCCTACTCCTTTGAGCCACAGGTGCCGCCCTATGCAGGACGTATTTTCATTGTTACAAAGGGATCCTGACCCATAGGTTGAGAACCTCTGCTGTAGAAACTATGAAGCTCTTGCTGTTAACTAAATTCATAGGTTTTATGGCAAGACATATTATTGCTTAATGCCATATCCAGATGAGGATTTAGAGGAGAATGAGCATCAAGTTATACACTTATATATATATATACATACCATCTATAGATAGATAGATTTTTTTTTTTTTTTGAGACAGTCTCACTTTGTCACAGCAACCTCAAACTCTTGGGCTCAAATGATTCTCTTGCCTCAGCCTCATAAGTAGCTGGGACTATAGGCACCTGCCACAATGCCAGGCTTTTTTTTTTAGAGACGTGGGTCTCACTCTGTTCAGGCTGGTCTCAAACTCCTAAGTTCAGGTGATTCACCTGCCTTGGCCCCCCAAAGTGCTCGGATTACAAATGTGAGCCACTGAGCCCAGCAATTTATAAACTTATAAAAGGTTATTATCAGCAAGGCTTGATGCCTGCAGCTCAGTGGTTAGGGTGCCGGCCACATATACTGGGGCTGGCAGGTTCAAACCCAGCCCAGGCTGCTAAACAACAATGACAACTATAACAAAAAAAATAACTCGGTGCTGTGGTGGGCACTTGTAGTCCCAGCTACTTGGGAGGCTGAGGCAAGAGAATTGCTTAAGCCCAAGAGTTTGAGGTTGCTGTGAGCTGTGACGTCACAGGACTCTACCAAGGGTGACATAGTGAGACTTTGTCTCAAAAAAAAAAAAAAGTTATTAACAGCAAACCTAACCTGAGTAGAGAAGCTCTGTTGATGCACACCTAATAGCCCCCAAATGTAACGCCGTTTGCCTCACGCAGTTTGCCTTAGATGGAAAACCCAAGTAGCCAAGTCCACCCAGCTTTCTCTTCTGTTCCTACCCCCAGGTCCACAAATGCCAAATGGGAGCCCACTATGGAGAACCCATCAACCCCATGGCCCTGGATGCCTCCCTCCTTGAGAGGAAAGTCCAGATTCCACCATTAACCTCTATCTTCTTTCCTATCAGTTGTGAAGGAAAGGAAAGAAGCTTTAAGGAAAAATGAGGAAAAGGGAGATCATTTGGGGTTGGCTACACACTGTAATTAGAAGTACATTGATGGGGAATGAGCTAACTGTTTTTATAAAGTCAGCATTCAAAAATGCAAACCACCAGTAATTTAAATATTACAAAATTGTGCAGAATATAAGTATTGAAATAATTTTTTCCATCCACAAAGTTTCAGAGAAAATTACAGTATCAAAAAATATAAAATCCTCAAAGTATATTTTTTGGGGGGGAGGGGATTTTAAAACTAGTGGGTAGGCTGTAGATAGGATATGACACCAAAGACCATATGGTTCCCTAAAACTGCTTCTGCACTAGAGAGGAAAAATTACAAAGGCATCCATGTACCAAGATAGTAGCAAACCAGCCAGGCATGGTGGCTAATGCCTGTAATCCTATCACTCTAGGAGGCTGAGACAATGGATCACCTGAGCTCAGAAGTTTTAGACCAGCCTGAGCAACAGTGAGACCATATCTCTACTAAAAAAATTAGAAAAACTAGCTGGGCGTTGTGGCAGGCACCTGTAAACCCAACTACTTGGGAGGCTGAGACAGGGTGATCTCTTGAGCCCAAGATTTTGAGGTTGCTGTGCGCTATGAGGCCACGGCACTCTACCCAGGATGACAGAGTGAGACTCTGTCTCAAAAAAAAAAGGTTCAGCGTCTGTGGCTCAATCGGCTAAGGTATCAGCCATCTACACCTGAGCTGCTGGGTTCGAATCCAGCCCTGGCCCACCAAACAACAATGACAGCTGCAACCAAAAAAAAAAAAAACATGGCCAGGCGTTGTGGCAGGCACCTATAGTCCCAGCTACTTGGGAGGTGGAGGCCAGAGACTCGCTTGAGCCCAGGAATTGGAGGTTGCTGTGAACTGTGATGCCACAGCACTCTATCCAGAGTGACAGCTTGAGGCTCTGTCTCAAAAAAAAAAAAAAAAAATAGTAGCAAACCACACTGGCAAGGCTTACTGAATTGGGAACTTGGGCCACTTATCACAAATCATTTCACAATGGTTATTTGCCCCTACCCTAGACTCCTAAATAAAAGTGTATCAAGATTTGGGGTTTAAACTATCTACATATGACCCTAAGAAAACAAAGGTACCTGGAGAGGTGGTCACCCTCCAACAAGCATAAGCACAGAGCTGGCTCACTTGACACTTTTCAGAGCTACTATTCTGCCCTTTTCAGAAGAGGAACCAGACTATATCCACCCATACCTCTTTTTGGAGAGGACATTAAATCCTGAACACACAAATGGCAAAGTGGAGATCAGGGGTTACTAGGTTACAGTTATGTTGACATATACTGGCTCTCAGAGTTATGTTGACATATACTGGCTCCCTTACTCCTCACAAAAGCATAAGTGATTACATTGTAGAAGTTCCATAGAAGGTGGCAATCACTCAGAAACCACTTAGTCTCACTTTTACAGCATGAGGAGACCTCCATTCTACTGGTCTAAAGCCAAGTTTTGCCTTTTACAGATATTAATCAGACAGAAAACTTATAGCATTCCCAGGGTAAATGAGGTGTCTACCACTTGATGAACTGTGAAGCCCTATAAAAAGTATTATTAAAGTATGCTTACTGACTGCCTTCTATATGTGAGTGTGTTACCTACAGTATATCACTTAATCTTCACAACACCCTGCAAGGTAGTTATATTGCCCTCCCTTTGCAGATAAGGAAACTGAGGCCAGAAGCTGAAGGCATGGCCCAAAAGTCACACAGTCAAGTGACAACACCAAGTTCTAGCTTTTTCACTAATCCAAGCTGGGAAGTAAACAAAGCAACTGAGCAATTCTGTCACCAGCAGAATTCTGTCTTTCCAACATCACAGTCTGTGACTTTGGGTGGAGAATCTAGAGGCTGGCTTTCCTACTGGGGCGATAATGAACTCTTCCCTTCCCTTTCACAAAGGTCGGATGCTCAACACCCAAACAACCTGCAGAGTAACATAACTGGCCAGGCAACGCCCTCTTGCCCGCTCTTCAACTTGGAAAGGATTCTGCTACAAGGAAGTGTGGGCATGGAAGCTAAACAAATTCCAAACTTCCATCCTCATCCAGGGCCCCACCTGGGGAAGACCTGGCCTTGGCCTGGGAAGCAGGTGACCCGTTTAAAGTGGGGTTACCCAGGATGGGGCTCAGCCTAGCACCCTAAGCTCTGTAGGGGGAAAGTCTCCCCATCACTCCTTCCTTTCTTCCTCTTCCCCTGCTGGACTACCACTTGAGTCCCAGGGAAGTTCAAAGCAGCCGTGTGGTAGGGACTGGGCTTCCTGGGAGGGTACAGTAGGTCGTCCCAGGACCCTGATCAGGCAAGTCAATCGGCTCCTCTCAAAAGTCAATGTGCCGCCAAGGGGGCGCAGCCGGGACTCAAGCAGAAGGGCTGAGCGCCCGGCTTCTCCTGCCTCAGTGCTTGCTCCTGCCGGAGACGCCGGGGTCCTCCAGTGTAGGCGGGAGGGTAGGGCTAAGGGACGCCTCGGCGTTGTAGTGAGGTTCAGGGAAGGGATCCTGGCCCAGGGAAGGGGTGTCATCGAAGGTCGTGGGGAAAGGGTGCAGCGTCTTGAAGCGAGGGAGCAGTTATGGTCCCAGGTGCGTCGCTGAGAAACTTGGGAACAAGCTCCCAGGAGCTACTGGGGAGCAGGGGATGTCTCGGCCTAGGGGAGTCCCTGAGGGACTTTGGGACCGGATCCCAGCATCTACTTACTGAGGAGCAGAGGGGTCCTGGCCCGGGAGTCTCTGAGAGGCTTGGAGACTTTGGGACAGGATCCCAGGAGCTACAGGGGAGCAGGGGGCATCCCAGCCCGCGGCGGGTCCCTTGTTCTGAGACAGAAGAGGCGTCCCAGCCCGGGGAGCGTAGCCCAGGGGCTTGGCGAAGGGGTTCCCGGGAGGTTTGGAGGCGGACAGAGCGTCCCAGCCTGAGGGGTGTCGCTGAGGAGCACCAGGTCCTGAGCTGGGGGGCAGCAGCCGGGCCCGGGGGCGTCGCTGAGGGACCTGAGGGGAGTCTCGCCCGAGGGGCGTCGCTGAGGGGCCTGGGGAAGGGTACCAGAAGGTACAGGGGGTGAGGGGAAGAGGGACTGGGCCCCAGGCTGGCCAGCCCGTGTTGCCCCTCCGGCGGGCTCCGCAGAGAGCAAGCCCAGGGGGTCGTCACTCACCGGGTCCAGGGCCGAGGCCGGGGCTGGGCGCGGGCCGGGCCGCCAGCGTGAGCGCGGCGGCGGACAGCAGGGCTAGGCGGGCGGCGGGCGGCGCCATGGGCCGTCAGTGCGGGGCCCCGGGGCGCGGCCCGGGGGAGAGGGGGCAGCGCACGGAGATGGGGGCGGCCATGGGAGCGGGACGCGGGGCCCGAGTGTGGCCCCGCCCCTGCCGCCCGGCAGCCCCGCCCCTACCCGCCCTCCCCAACGCCGCCACTGCCCCGGCAGCCTGGGGCCTGCCTGGATCCTCAGTGAGGCCCGAGGGGCGGAGCCGACTCCCCACGCACGCCCCGCCCCGCGCGCGCCGCGACTGCCACTCACGCACCAGGCCCCGCCCACCTGCCCGCCTCACCTGGGCCCACCCCGCAGGAAGCCTAAATTGTGAGACTCAGGGGAGGGGTCAGCAGGTGAGGGGCGGGGTCGAGGGCCCCGCCTCCAAGTAACCTTACGGAGGTTTGGCCCAGCTGAAGAGGGCGGGGCACCCAGTGACCCCAGCTCTATCCTCACTCGGGTCGTGACCCACGTGCGGGCTCAACCAGAGCGGGAATAATCAGAACACAGTTTGCAAACCCTCTTTCCCTGCTTGGCTTATCACAGTGGTTGCAAAAGAGGTGCTTTGGCTCGGCGCCTGTGGCTCAACAGGTTAAGGCGCCAGCCACGTACACCTGAGCTGGCCGGTTCGAATCCAGCCCGGGCCCGCCAAACAACAATGACGGCTGTAACCAAAAAATGGCCGGGCGTTGTGGTGGGCGCCTGTAGTCCCATCTAGTTGGGAGGCAGAGGCAGGAGACTCGCTTGAGCCCAGGAATTAATTGGAGATTGCTGTGAGCTGTGATGCCACAGCACTCTATCCAGGGTGACAGCTTGAGGCTCTGTCTCAAAAAAAAAAAAAAAAGGAAGGTGCTTTGGAATCAACCTGTCTAGAATCACATCCTCCGTGGTCACCTTGGGCAGATTTAAAGAAAAAATAGCTCTTACGTCCATTTCCTCATCTGTTAAATAGGGGCGATAGTAGCAATTGCTTCCCAAAGCTGTTGTACTAAATAAGATAATGCATGAGGACTTTTACAAAGCACGTACAGTAGGAACTCAGCAAATGTTGAGTTCTTTTCTCATCCTAAGTCCTGCAGTCACAAAGGAGAAAGCATACTGAGCCCCGGGGTCCGAATCCTGTTGCACATCTTGTGTCAACCAGGGCAAGTTTCCTGATTGATCTGAGTCTCAGCTATCTGCAGAATAGGAATAATAAAAGGCCTTCGCAGGAATAGAGGAGATAGAAGCAAGTAAAGCGTCCCATGCGAAATCCAGAAACGGATCTTACTGGAGTGTTGGGGATCAGGGAGAGCATGGCTTGCTTAAATTCTCGGCCCCCGCGTGATTGGCCCTTTGCCCCTCCAAAGTATTCCCCAGTCGCACCCGGGGCTGGTGGTGGGCCTCTCTCCTCCTCCGCGATCCCCCAGGCTGAGGGGATTTTCCTATGCTCCCGCCTAAAGCGCAGCAGTGACGCCAGGCGGGGCAGGTCCGGGCCGCGCGCCGGGAGCTTTCAAGTCCCTGGTCTGGGATTGCAAGTGCGGACCTGCGCCCTGCACGGCGGCGGCGGGAACATCTGCCCTCGTGAGCCGACTCGCCGCACCCAGAGCAGGGCTGGGCGGTACCGACCCCGCAGGCTCCCAGGCCTGCCCTGGGTATACCGGTCCCTGCACCTCCTCACCACCGGGGAGCCGCCCCCTTGCCCACTCCCAGAGCCCACGTTCCCCCAAACACCATTCCCTACCTAGGGCAGCTCCCAGAGCCCAGCCCCAAGGATGCAGCTACCTCCCACGGAGCCCCTCAGTCTCTGTCTCTCTTCATCCACACGACGGTGGGCATTATTCGGAAATCCTCTTGGCTCCTTATTGGAGTGTATGGACAACCCCTTCCCAGCCATGCCTGGTCCCTAGGGACACACCCTTCACATTCCACTTGGTGACTCTCTCTCTTTCCCACAATTTGAGTTCCTTCCGCACCCTCTCTAACAGAATCTGAGAAGCCTTCCTCCTCGGCTTTTGCACCCTCTCAGGCTGTATAACCTTGGAAGAGAATAATGAGAAGATGAGCAGGTGAGACCATCAGCACAAAGGGAACACTAAATAAAAGAAATCTCAGGCTTGGCGCCTGTGGCTCAACGGGCTAAGGCACCAGCCACGTACACTTGAGCTGGCGGGTAAAAAAATGGCCGGGCGTTGTGGCGGGCGCCTGTAGTCCCAGCTACTTGGGAGGCGGAGGCAGGAGACTCGCTTAAGCCCAGGAATTGGAGATTGCTGTGAGCTATGATGCCAGTGCACTCTATGCAGGGTGACAGCTAGAGGCCCTGTCTCAAAAAAAAAAAAAAAGAAAAGAAAAAAAGAAATCTGTTCCCTCAACAGATACTTGGGGAGGAACATGCCAAGTGCTGAGGACACAGCCACCACTAAAACCCAACCTTCCTCCTGGAGCTTACATTCTAGTTAACCAACGTGAAGAAAATACTAATTCCAGAAACCAAAAAGTACTACAAAGACAAAAAGAAAAAGATGTTAACAGAATGATCTGTGGACTATTTTAAGCAGGAAGCTGGGGAAAGACTTTAGCAAAGCAAGACACAGTTCTCTACAGTTTATAAGAATTTTTCTGCATCTCATTCCAGTTTCAGAGCAGAAAATAGAAAGGGCAAACGGGAGGACTGAAAAGTGTATTTGTGCAAGTGTGGGCTTCCATTCCTCGTGATAGTAGCTTTGTTCTTTCTTGCCCCTTAATTTTGGACAAGGAACCCACATTTTCATTTCTAAGAATTTCAAGATGGTGATAAGAGAGCATAAAGCAAACATGGAGACCTTCCAAACATGGGGACATGTGTCCATACACAGGTCACATGCCCATGAAACATGCCTGTAATCCTGGTACTCTGGGAGGCCAAAGTGGGTGGATTGCTTGAGCTCAGGAGTTAGAGACCAGCCTGAGCAAGAGCAAGACCCTGTATCTACTAAAAATAAAAATTGCTGGGTATTGTGGTGGCACCTGTACTCCCAGCTACCTGGGAGGTTGAGGCAAAAGGATTGCTTGAGCCCCAGAGTTTGAGGTTGCTGTGAGCTATTACCCAATGGCTTTCTACCCAGTATGACTATGTCTCAAAAAAAAAGAAGAAGAAGAAGGGTAGCGCCTGAGGCTCAGTGAGTAGGGCGCCAGCCTCTTATACAGAGGGTGGTGGGTTCAAACCCGGCCTGGCCAAACTGCAACAAAAAAATAGCCTGGCATTCTGGCGGGTGCCTATCGTGTCAGCTACTCAGGAGGCTGAGGCAAGAGAATCACCTAAGTCTAGGAGTTGGAGGTTGCTATGAGCTGTGACGTAACGGCACTCTACTGAGGGGTGATAAAATAAGACTCTGTCTCTGAAAAAAAAAAGAAGGAAAAGAAAAGAACAAAAAGCAAGTGTTCCTGTGTAGAACAGAACTCAGAGATAATGTGCAAGCTCCCTCCTTCCCCACCCTACCTTGTCTTTTCCGGCTGAAGGCCCCCAGCACAGGTGGTGGAAACAGTGCACAAGAGGCTAAAAATACAGCCCAGTGTGTCTAGGTCACAGCACTTAATAGCTCAAGGTCTTTTTTCTCAGTTATGTGGTCCCGGCCTCTGGCAGGGAGCAGTCTGAGATATTAATTTCAATGCTTTACATGCCTGGGACGTTTAGCAGCTTTATTTCATGGAAAGAGTGAGGACATTACATGCAGGCCCCCGGCCTCCAGGAAGATGTTAGTATCTGTCTGTTTGCCTGCTTGTGCTCTGCACTGAGGCCCTGTTTCTCCCCAGGATTTGCCAAGAAGCTGGGAAACCTAAACGTGTGGAGTTTGGATGGTTCTAGTATCTTTCACACTCCAGTTAGGATGATTTCTGCTCAAAAGGCAGTCATGTTGTGGAGACAGCCATGGAGGAGGGAGCCTGAGGCTAATGACAACACCATGCTAAATTACCTCCTTGTTTTATTATTATTAGTTTTATTTTTTTAAAGATGGAGTCTTACTATGTTGCCCAATCATAGCTCACTGTAGCCTCTAACTCCTGGGCTTAAGAGATCCTCCCACCTGAGCTTTCTGAGTAGCTGGGATTACAAATGCATATCACCACACCTAGCACCTCCTTATCTTGATAGGGTTTTGTCATCAAATTCTTTTTTTTTTTTTTGAGACAGAGCCTCAAGCTGTCACCCTGGATAGAGTGCTGTGGCTTCACAGCTCACAGCAACCTCCAATTCCTGGGCTCAAGCGAGTCTCCTGCTTCCGCCTCCCAAGTAGCTGGGACTACAGGCCCCCGCCACAACGCCCTGCCATTTTTTGGTTGCAGCCGTCATTGTTGTTTGGTGTGCCCGGGCTGGATTCGAACCCGCCAGCTCAGGTGTACATGGCTGGCGCCTCAGCTCGTTGAGCCACAGGCGCCAAGCCTTGTCATCAAATTCTTACTGAGTGATCCAGGGCTGAGATTAGGATGAGGCAAGTGAGATATTTGCCTCAGACACAGAATTTAAGGGAACTTAAAAAAAGAAGAAAACAGTAAAAACCTGAGTAATCAAGATAAATTTATTTAATAAATATTTTATACATCTAACAAGTATATGTAATAAATAGCATTTTAGTGCAATACTTTGGTTTTGATTTTTGTTTTCTGTTTGTTTGTTTGTTTTTAGACAGAGTCTTTTTTTTTTTCTTTTTTTGAGACAGAGCTTCAAGCTGTCACCCTGGATAGAGTGCTGTGGCATCACAGCTCACAGCAACTTCCAATTCCTGGGCTCAAGCGAGTCTCTTGCCTCCACCTCCCAAATAGCTGGGACTACAGGCACCCGCTACAACGCCCGGCCATTTTTTGGTTGCAGCTGTCATTGTTGTTGGCGGGCCCGGGGCTAGATTCGAATCCACCAGCTCAGGTGTACGTGGCTGGCGCCTTAGCCCATTGAGCCACAGGCGCCGAGCCTGGAGAAAGAATCTTTTTTTTTTTTTTTTTTTGAGGCAGAGCCTTAAGCTGTCACCCTGGATAGAGTGCTGTAGCATCATAGCTCACAGCAACCTCTAATTCCTGGGCTCAAGCGACTCTCTTGCCTATGTTTTATAGAGATGGACTCTCTTGCTCAGGTTGGTCTCAAACTTCTGAGTGCAAGTGATCCTCCAGCCTTGGCCTCCCAGAGTGCTAGGATTATAAGCGTGAGCCACTGTGCCTGACCTTAATGCAATGTTTAAAAAAAGCCTAAATGGGCTCGGCGCCTGTGTCTCAACAGGCCAGGCCCGCCAAACAACAATGATGGCTGCAACCAAAAAATGGCCGGGCATTGTGGTGGGCACCTGTAGTCCCAGATACTTGGGAGGCGGAGGCAGGAGACTCGCTTGAGCCCAGGAATTGGAGGTTGCTGTGAGCTGTAATGCCACGCACTCTATCCAGGGTGACAGCTTGAGGTTCTGTCTCAAAAAAAGAAAAAAAAAAGCCTAAATGAATGCCAAAACATCCTTGATAATCAGGATATCAGAATTTTAATATAAAGACAGAATCTGTACTCCTGATTTTCCTTTAACATCAGGATCGGTTCAGCACAGTATCATTAGTGATCCTGTCTCCCAGGATCCTGGTTCAGACAACTAATGATAGAAAATTCGAGAGAGGCTATAGTTTGCTTGTTCTGATGGGGGTAAGGGAAGAAAAAGAATTGGTCATAAACATAGTGAGTTAGAAGTGTCTATGCGGTATCTAGTTGGCCTCTCCAGGGCAGGGTTTGGGTTAAATGAGGAAGTGGGAGTCCTCTGCAAGAATCAGGTGAGAATTAGTGGGAAGGTAGACAGGACAGCCGGAGTTCACATATTTGGCCAGTGATTGGTGGATATTCAACACATGTGGTCTAAATCATTGGTCCTCAGAGTTTGCATCATTGTTTAGGAATCTTTTCAAATTCTCTCTCATCCAGTTTTTCTATTCTTCTGCATCACAAACCTCAGATATGTTCCCACATGGGTGTGGAAGTTTATTGCTTGGATGTTAAAATAAAAACATCTTCTAAGGAAATTAGAAACAACTAAATTCCATTGGAATTGGGGGGGTGGGGCCATAAAGGGGGAAGAAAAGAATGGATATAATTGACTCAATTTCTTGAGACAGAGTCTCACTGTGTTGTCCAGGCTAGAGTGCCATGGCATCAGCCTAGCTCACAGCAATCTCAAACTCCTGGGTTCTGGCAATCTTCTTGCCTCAGCCTCCTGAGTAGCTGGAACTATGGGCGCCTGCCACAAAACCTGGCTGGGTTGTTTTTTTTTTAATTGTTGAGGATTCATTGATGGTACAATGCACCAGGTTACACTGCTTGCATTTGTTAGGTATAATCCCTCCTGGCTGTTATTTATTTGTTTGTTTTTTGGTGGAGGCTGAGTTTGAACCTGCCACCTCTAGTATATGGGGTTGGCACTCTACTCCTTGAGCCAAAGGCGCCGCCCTGTTTGTTTGTTTTTTAAAAAAAGACAGGGTCTCACTCTTGCTCAGACTGGTCTCAAACTCCTGAGCTCAAGTGATTCTCTCAGTTCAGCACCTGTGGTTCAAGCGGCTAAGGCAGCAGCCACATACACCTGAGCTGGCGGGTTCAAATCCAGCCTGGCCTGCCAAACAACAATGATGGCTGGAACCAAAAAATAGCTGGGCGTTGTGGCGGGCACCTGTAGTCCCAACCACTTGGGAGGCTGAGGAAGGAGACTCGCTCGAGTCTCCTCGAATTGGAGGTTGCTGTGAGCTGTGATCCCACAGCACTCTACCTATGGTGACAGCTTGAGGCTCTGTCTCAAAAAAAATAATAATAATAAAATAAAATAAAAATAAATCAAGTGATTCTCTCACTTTGGCCTCTGAGTGCTAGGATTATAGGCGTGAGCCACCATGCCCAGCCTCAATTTCTTGTTTATTAGCTGATCCTCCAGAAGGAATAAGAACTAAGAGAAACTAAAGAGAAGAAAGGTAGTAGGAAAGGAAAGGAAAAAAAGAGAGAAGAAAGATTATAGGAGCTAAAAATACTGCGACGAAAGCTTGGCTAATCATCAAAGAAGGGCAGATGTGTTTCCAAATCAAAGCGGTGGTTTAGATATGTCAGGAAGCACAGCTCCAAACGTTAGGTGGAAAATAAAGATTGTTTAGACGGAGTTTGACAGAATGAAAAAGCTCCATGGGAGAATCAAACTGAGGAACTGCTGGGGGGATAGCTAGAAATCCAGCTCTTTTAGCAAGAAAGGGCAAGGATGGGATCCTTAGGCCCCCATCTCACCATAATTCTGTCTCCAGTGTTTGCTCACACCTGGGAGGAGGGACCCCCCTACCAATCTACTGATCAGAACTAGTGTGCCAACCAAAAAAGGGGTCTGGCAACAGGTACAATAGAGTTTTCAAGGTGACTTAGAACAGCCTTAAGGTTAATTATCACATTGTTAGCTTAAATCTACATTGCAGTCCACACACCTCCACTGGCTTTCAGAGAGGCTCATGGGTGGTCCCGCATGCCATGAGCTATAAGACTTCAGTTCCAAGGTAGGTCCAACCAGAGCCCCTAGCTGCAACCAACTCCTTTTCTTATCTTTTCTTTTTTTCTTTTGAGACAGAGTGTCACTGTGTTGCCCAAGCTAGAGTACTGTGGCATCAGCCTAGCTCACAGCAACCTCAAACTCTTGTTTCAAGCTATCTGTCTCAGCCTCCCAAGAAGTTGGGACTACAGGTGTGTGTCCTAATACCTGGCTAATTTTTATTGTTTTTAGAGGAGATGGGGGTCTCACTCTTGCTCAGGCTGGTATTGAACTCCTGAGCTCAAGTGATTTTTCCTCTTCAGCTTCCCAGAGTGCTAGGATCCAAGGCCTTTTCTTGTGGCAACAATGGAGGCTGGTTTATTGTCTGTAATGAATGCATCTTGCTCTATAAGCCTCTACCTTGCTGTTACTCTGTAAATCTATCTTTCTCTTCCTCAATACACGTTGTGGTGTCTGGTTGTTCTTCAGCCAAAGGCACTCTCAAAAACCAAAGACACAGATAGCTGCCTGAAATGCCAGCATTTTAGGATGCAGGCAGCTGCCTGTGTAAACCTGACAGTGCTGGTCTTTGAGTAACATGGAAGCCCTACTGCCTCAACACTGAGTTCTCTGATCAAGTCCTGGCACCAGTGAAGGGAGATTCTTGTCATAGTTTCAGGACCCTGAACCAAATAGTCTTTCCATCTTGACTTTTTAATTCTCAACAACCTTTGATGAGCTCTGTTAAAGACTAGACCCTTTTCCTTACCATAGCCTCAGGTTCTTGCTTCCATTTCTGTCTAATGAAGTATGGAATATTCTGAACAACTCCCACAACTGTGGGGGATGTCCTTTCTATATCTACACTTATTTTTTTTTTTTTTTAGAGACAGTCCCATTTTATTGCCCTCGGTAGAGTGCTGTGGCATCACAGCTCAGAGCAACCTCCAACTCCTGGGCTTAGGTGATTCTCTTGCCTCCCGAGTAGCTGGGACTACAGGTGACGGCCAGAATGCACGGCTATTTTTTTGTTGCAGTTTGGCCGGGGCTGTTCGAACCCTCCACCCCTGGTATATGGGGCCGGTGCCCTACCCACTGAACCACAGGCACCGCCCTATACCTACACTTCTGTGAGGCCAGTCAATCCAAAAGATATTTAATAAAGATGGGTCACATGAAAAGAGATGCAGTGATACCCAAGTCAGACCAGAAACATCCTCTACCTTCCAGAGGCTTATTGCTTGGCCTCATAAACTAGATAATGTGCATGAAGGACCTGAGAAAAGATCCTATCCAGTGTTGGTTAAGTTGCTCAGACCATGAACAGCAGGGACTGAAGAAAGGTCAGATGAGGGAATGGGCCACAATATGAATGCTGTTAAAAAGAGCTTATGATGGGCTCAGCGCCTGTAGCTCAGTGGCTAGGGTGCCAGCCACATACACCTGAGCTGGCAGGTTCGAATCCAGCCTCCAGCTGAGGCCTGCCAAACAACAATGACAACCACAGCCAAAAAAAAAAAGAAAGAGCTGGACGTTGGGAAGTTGTGGCACGTGCCTGTAGTCCCAGCTACTTCGAAGACTGAAGCAAGAGAATCACTTAAGCCCAAAGAGTTTGAGGGTGCTGTGAGCTGTGATGCCATGGCACTCTACCCAGGGCTACATCGTGAGAGATTGTCTCAAAAAAAAAAAAATTAAAAAGAGCCTATGATGCGCAGGAAGCTATACCTGGTGCTTCAGATGCATTGCCCTACTTCTGCCTCACAGTAATCCATGGGTAGGCACTATTACTGTCCCTGATTCACAGATGAGAAAATTAAGGTCCAGAGACGCAGTTCACTTGCCTATTGGGAGATAGATCTGGAATGCTAACTCTTGAGCCTAGAGAAATTCTCATGACAAAGGTAGGTCTAGAACCGGACATAGGATAGTACGTGGATGAGCCAACCAGATAAGAGGCAAAGCATCACAGTGAGAACCACGAGTGGTTAAGAGCAAGGGTGGTGTGGACTTGGGCTGAGTCCAACCTTTGTTGGTTTACTAGCTGTGAGACCTGGGGCATGGTTCTTGAGCAATTTGTGATTCAGTTTCTTTATCTGTAAAGTAGAGAACAATATCCAAACTCATAGACATGATGCCTGTAAAGTGCCCATAACAGTGTCTGGCCTTCAAGAGCACTTGGTAAATATTACTTTTATTGACATAGTAGAAATAACATAGTCTGAGGTACCCTGGGTAGTTTTAAGGACGGTGTGGGTTACCTGTTGGGACATAGTCAACTAAAGTGAGCTACACTGAAGGGAGAGAGGCAGGATTTGATTGAATTTAGGGTATGTGTCAGGTGCCACTCCCGGGAACAACTCCATGCTAGAAGAAGGAGGCGTCGAGTGCTCCTCAGAGTCAGAGCTGTGGCATTGGTCATTGAGTAAAAAAACTAGGAAAGCAAATAGAATGGATGAGTGTCTGCCAAGAGGAGATTTGAGAAACCTGAATTTAAGCTGGGGAGGAAGAGAAGAGAAAGAGAAGAGCTACTCCTTTTAGGCCCCTTTTTGCCTAACATTTCCCTTCTGTCCTTGCCATGCAGAACAAAGGCAGATGGTAATTTTCAGGTTAGCCTACGAGCCTGGTTCCACCTCTCCAAGATTCAACCGCTTTGAAAAGATGCTTGCCTCGCCAGTGTCCAGACATTCGCAAACCCTTCCCAAAGACAAACCTTTTCCAAGGCCCTGTTCTAAACCTAACCCACCTCTTGGGAGGTAAGGCCAGGGCTTGCAGCTGAATGGGCACCATTGTCCTCCCAAGTGTCTGTGGGTCCAAATGCTGTGGACCTGGAGGTGGTTCCACCAGGCCTGTGATGCGGTCTGCCTGCAGGCTTTGATTCACTCCAGGGACAACACTTGAAAATTCAAACAGGCAACACATTTGATTCCAGGAGCCACTGCCAGACTCATACTCTGATTTTCCATCATTTCACTCTCCTCTCCCTTAGGAGGGAGCCTCCTTTGGCATTTTGCATATGAAAAAATCAAAACCAGCAGCGGGACAAGCACCTGATAAGGAGAGAGGCATTGCCCAAGAGATCCCAGGCAGAGGTGTCTTTGTTCTTGGTTCAGGCCCTTAACACTGCTAACAGCTCCAATTACTGCATTTGCCATGGGATGTAAAATAAAACCACATTCCAGAAAACATGTAGTCTCCCAGAGAGAGACACCCAGGGAGAGGTGCTCAGGGCTGTAGTAATGTGTTCTTTCATTTCTGGTCCCTAAGCTTAGCAGCATAGCTCTTGAGAATTTAACAGTACTTTATAAGATGGAGGAGGGCACTTCCACACATGGAGAGGCATCTTGACACCCGGATCTACAAATGCAGTCTGCGTATTTGACTACATTTTGTTTTGTTTTGTTTTGAGACAGAACCTCAAGCTATCATCCTGGATAGAGTGCTGTAGCATCACAGCTCACAGCAACCTCCACTTCCTGGGCTCAAGCGAGTCTCCTGCCTCTGCCTCCCAAGTAGCTGGGACTACAGGCGCCCGCCACAACGCCCGGCCATTTTTTGGTTGCAGCCGTCATTGTTGTTTGGTGGGCCCTGGGCTGGATTCGAACCCGCCAGCTCAGGTGTATGTGGTTGGCGCCTTAGCCCGTTGAGCCACAGGCGCCGAGCCTTTGATTACATTTTGTATAAAGAATGCTTAAGAATGTTGGGACCTTCAAAATATACCAAGCCATTTAAAATTTTTTTTGAGACAAGGTCTCATTTTGTCACCTTCAGTAGAGTGCTGTGGCATCACAGTTCACAGCAACCTCACACTTCTGGGCTTGAGCAATCCCCTTACCTCAGCCTCTCAAGTAGTTGGGACTACAGGTACCTGCTACAACACCTGACTAGTTTTTCTATTTTTTGTAGAGATGGTTCTCACTTTTGCTCAGGCTGGTCTTGAACTCCTGAGCTCAAGCAATCCACCTGCCTCAGCCTCCCACAGTGCTAGGATTATAGGCATGAGCCACTGTGCCAGGCTGGCCTACCAAGCCAGTTTTTTGAAGGGGGAGGATGAGGGCTTAAGAAGTTTCTGAGGCTATAAGGAAAACAAAATAGAACTTCTTCCAACATAATTTAACTCTAAAATCTGATGATGTAACCCCCACCCACACGCACATCACAAACCAAAGTGACATCACAAATACTACAGATAATGGCTTAACACTGCCTGCTTGTGAGCCAGAATCCAAACGAACTGCAATTTGCCAATACATACATGACTGAGGCAGAGAAAGACAGGTGGCTAGAAATATTAAAACAGAACAAAACCAAAACCAATAAATAAATAAATAAATAAATAAAATAAAAGAGAAAAAAGGAAAAAGAAAATATATATTTCTTCCCCCCTACTAAGCTAGCTAAAATAAAATTAAAGGCAACCGAAATATGGTAAGGAGATTTTCTTTTTTTATGGATGACATTTCTTAGAAAGTCAGGTCTTTTAAACTATGTGATTCTAATCTATCCAAGTTGTTCTCTTGTTCTTGGCTGGGCCCAGGAGATGGAGGCCAGCATCATTTACCTTGTGCTTTTGCCTTTTTGGACCCTAGAATATATTTAGTTCGCTGTGTAGCAGAGTTTTTTGACTCACGATGATCTGGTTAGAAATTGTGTTTAGGATTTGGTAGAACTTAGCTGCTGTCATTTCCGTGTGCATGGTTGAGGGGAGTCTACAGCTCATCTAGAAGTCTTAAGTGATCTTGTCACCCATTCCTTATGCCTCTCATTTCCAGCAGACAGGAATTGTCTTCGATTCCTTGTAACTTGCTGTCTTAACATGCTGTGTTCCTTGAATGCCTGAATCTCACCGTCCCCTTGTGGACTTCCTTGTGGAGTTATTCTCTTTCCTGTTTGGCACAGAAGGCTTTGGTGAGCAGGAGAGAGAACATATAATATAGCATGATGTCTAAGAATTTGTGGAAGGAATGGTGTATAAAAAGATGTGAATACTTTGCCTTCAAAGTAGACCTAGTCTCTGCTTGAGAACTGGCCTTTGTTAATTCCTTTCCCCACCTCCCTTATAATTCTAGCATCCAATTTACGTGAGACGAAACCCCAGCATCCCCATCTATGGACTCCGACAGTCCATCTTATTAAACACTAGGCTTCAGGACTGCTATGTGGACTCACCAGCTCTCACCAACATCTGGATGGCCAGAACATGTGCAAAGCAGAACATCAATACCCCAGCACCAGCTACCACCTCTTCTTGGGAAGTTGTAAAGAACCCATTTATTGCCAGTCCATTCTCTCTGGTTAAGCTTGTGCTCAGGCGGCAGTTGAAGGATAAGTGCTGCCCAGGACCACGCAAACTTAGAGAAGCAGAACTCTCAAAGAGATTAAAGCCCAAGGAGAATTTGGCAACAAATGCCACCCAGCAGACCAGGTTAAGAAGCTCCATCAGTTCCAAGTGCAAGCGGCCAGTGGGACAGCTGCCAGGCTCCCCTAGGCATAGGAGGCCTGCAGGAGGCATCAGAGAGGTAGATGATGGATGAGCAGTGGTGGAGAAATGTGATGGGAGGGGAGGGAAAGGTAAAGCTAGAGAACACCTACTGCTTAGGAGATTTATACCAAGTGAAGGAAAGCCTGGAGTTGAAGACAGGATGAGGGGAAGTGTGGCATGATAGAGGGAGACAGCACGAGGTGGGGAGGGGGGATCGTGCTATACTCTGCTTAGTTCTATAGAAGGATGGGGTGGCTTTCATAAACACAGACAAGAGGAACTTGTGATAAAGGGAAAATAATGGTGAGAAAGGTAGGTAGGACAGGGGCAGTGCGTGTGGGTGCACGTACACACGCCAGAGGCAAACTATAGATCTGGCTGTGAACTTCATGGCTTTCACAGGCCTGAGCTAAGTCCAGCTCTGTCACTCCATGATGGCCAGCAGAGCTCAGTGTGCTCAGGAGCTAGGCTGTCAGAGTTCAAATCCCAGCTCTGACTATAATTGAGGACAACGTTGTGCTTAGTTTCTTTGTGCCTTGATATTATCATATAAAATGGGGATAAATGGCTCTTCCTTCACAGGGATTCATGAAGATTAAATGAGTTAATACATGCAAAGGGCTTATGAACAGAGCCTGGCACAGAGTTAATAATTAGGATCCTGAGTGGCATTCAATAGATGACAGCTGTGGTTAACCTTCTAGCTGTGTGGCCTTGGGCAAACCAATTCCAGTTCCCTTGTGTCCACAGAAAAGAAGCCATACTCTATAAAATAATTTAAAGAGGTTTATTCTGAGACAAATTTGAGGACCATCACCCCACACCCAAGAAACCTTGAGCAAGTGGGGTTACAGTTTGGTTTTATCCATTTCAGGTAGACAGGAATTACAGGTAAAGTCATAAATTATTACATGGAAGACATACATTGGTTTGGCCTGAAAAGGTGGGACATCTCAAAATGGAGGCCCATAGGTGTGTGTAAAGATTCTTTAGCTGACAATTGGCTGAAAGAGTTAGGCACCAATAGACCAGGAATCAGAAAAAAGGAATGCTGAGTTAAGATCAGGGTCTGTGAATCATAGATACATTACAGGACCAAGGCACAGCCAGACTCAAGTGGTTTGTTGTATATACTCAGGTCCTGCAGGTACGTCTTGCATACCCTTAGGCCTGTTAATAAATGAGTCACAAAGGACCTAAGATTTTATTTTAGTTTACACTTGCCTTTAAAGCTGTCGCCTGCTGACTTTACAGGGTTACTGGGAACACATGTGGTGGTATACACGAAGGAGTTCTGTAAACTAGAACACACTAGACAAATGTTGGTTGTTGCTGTAACCAAGACTCTGGGACACGAATCCCAGATAATTATTCTGAGCTCCCTTCTCAAGTTTTAGCTTTGACTTCTCTGCTTTCTTTCTGGCTAGGGTAAAGAAAGTTCAAAGGAGAAAAAACTAACAGTCTGCCAAGATTTTGAGGACAGATATGCTGAACACGTGGCTGCCACCCAAGTGCTGCGCTGGGACAGTGGGGCAGCAGTTGGGAAGGGCCAAATGCTGCTTCCTGAAATCCCAAAGAGACAGCAGTTGTCGGAGGACACACTAACCATCCACGGCCTCCCCCCTGAAGGGTACCGGGCTCTGTACCATGCTGTGGTGGAGCCGATGCTGCGGACACCTTCAGGAAGCACCAAGAGGTACAGCTTGGAGCTGGGCAAGACCATTAAACAAAAGCTCTGGGAGGCTCTGTGCCGTCAGGCTGTCACGGGCCAAGGAACTAAGAAGGACCCACTCCTGGGACAGAAGTGGCTGGAAGCCAAGAGGAGACCTAAGATAAAAAGTGAAAGATAGGAACAGGAACTCATGGGATTTGGGTATTTATTCTGTGCTAGATGTCGGAAAAATAAACACCACTTTGCACCTTCCATGTAATCTCAGAGTGCTTTATAGATTAGTGACTACCCTCTCAGGGAAACAAGACAAATGGTTACTGGATTCACTCTGGCCTCTCTCACTTACCAGTAGGCAATCACAACGGCCAGATGCTGGTAGGTTTTTTCTTACAAGGGCTTGAGGGTCTCTTAGTCTTCCAGGTAGGAAAGACTTGGCAGATGAAACAGATGGTTTGTAGCCGTCCCATGGTTCCCTATTTTTATATTTTTTGTGAGACACTTTGTCAACCTGGGGTAGAGTGCCATGGCATCATCATTGCTCACAGCAACCTCAAACTCTTGAGCTCTAGTGATCCTCATGTCTCAGCTTCTCAAGCAGGTGGGACTACAGGTGTGTCCCCTAACACCCAACTAGTTTTTCTATTTTTTTTTTTCTTCTTTTTTTGAGACAGAGCCTCAAGCTGTCACCCTGGATAGAGTGCCGTGGCATCACAGCTCACAGCAACCTCCAATTCCTGGGCTCAAGTGAGTCTCCTGCCTCCGCCTCCCAAGTAGCTGGGACCACAGGCGCCCGCCACAATGCC